>JASGAT010345290.1:0-13195 GCA_030220025.1 Chelon auratus | reverse complement strand
CAGAAGAAGACAATGATTCAAAGCTCCCGGGACATTTTGGTTTATGGCAAAGCTGTTTAAATAACTACTAAAGATCATTCTTGGCTTAAGCTTTATACCGATCTGATCTTTTTTAAAAATGTCTGATACCCATCCTTACGTCCCTCATTGACAGCCCTGATGTGAACGTAGTTCGTGTTTCTCCTCCTCAGTTGCAGGAGCAGCTGGACATGGTCGATTCCATCCTGCGCCTCTGCTCGCCTCAGCTGAAGCTCCGCCTGCAGGAAGTGCAACAGGAAGTGGTGGAGCGGTGGGAGGAGCTCCGACTTCAGACCGAGCGTAGAGAGGAGGAGCTCAAACTGGCCTGCCAGCGATACCTGTTCCTCAACACAGTGAGTATAGACGGATGAAGGAACAGGGGTCTGCAGCGCTGCAGGAAGGTCCAGCCTCACTTCTCATACCCGCGTGTCCCCTTCAGGCTCAGGACTACCTCCTGTGGTGCAGTCAGCAGATAGGCGTGATGGCAGCTGAGGAGAGCATCAGCGACGTGGCGACCGCCGACCTGCAGCTGGCTCAACACCAGCAGCTCTGGGCCGAGATGGAGGCCAGACAGGAGACCTACCAGCAGGCTCTGGACATGGGAGAGACGCTGCAGACACAGGACAGGAGCAACAGGAGGGAGGTGAGGAGGCACTGGAAGGTTTTCCAATCTTTCCGTTCTGAAAAATATTCTGTAAAGTAACTTCTTGGAAAAGCAAGTTGAACAGAAAGCCTCTAAGGTGGTGTTAACTCTATCTTGTGTTTCTTGTAGGTGTCTGAGAAGCTGAAGGCTTTGCAGGCGGAGAGAGAGAAACTGGAGGAGCAGTGGAAAAAGAAGCAGCTCTGGTTAGAAACCGTCCACCTGGAGCAGATCTTCTACAGAGACGTTAACAGCATGGACAAGACCTGCAGCTCACAGGAGGTAAGATTCAAAGAGTTTATTGTCGTGTGCACAGTGTAGAAACAGTGTAGAAACAGTGTGCCGTCAGTCCTCGAGTTTGATAAGAAAAAAAAGAGGAAAACGCTGGAAGATGACTCTGTGTCTTCGTTGTCCACAGATCCTGTTGCAGAGCAGCACTCTGGGAAACACGGTGGATGAGACGGAGGGTCTGATCAAGTCGCATGAAGCTTTTGAGAAGCTGCTCAGCTCCCAGGAGGACAAGGTCCACATGTTCAGCTTCTTTATTTGGTTTTATTTAGTTTCTACGTCTGTTTTCCTGGTTCTAAATCTTTGCCCCCTCTTTTATCTTGGTCCAGCTGTTCTCACTGAAGGAGCTGGCCGACCGTCTGAAGAAGCAGCTGATCAAAGAGAAGAGTAAACGGGTCAAAGCCAGACTCAAAGCTCTGATCCAGAGACGGGACAGGATCAGAGAGCTGGCCGTCAAACGCAGACAGGAGCTGGAACTTTCCAGGCTTCTGTGTATCTTCAACCGAGATGTGGCAGAGGTAACCAGCTCGGTGTCCGATAGAAAGCTGTTTTCAACTTCTGCAGTATTAACTTGTGCTGTGGTTTAACTTCAGGCTGAGGAGTGGGTCTCTGAGCGGATGCAGAAGATGGCGGAGGATGGGAAAGCTGACCTTAGCAACCTGCAGGCGAAGATGAAGCTCCTCCAGAAACATCAGGTGTTTGAGGCTGAAATCCTGGCACACCACGGGATCATCAGCTCTGTGCTGAAGGTAAGATGAGGGAGAGGAGTTCACGTCTTAAAAACTTACATCCCTAGTGGCATGTTCGAATTACCGTAATAACGTAATTCTGAAAGCTGAAACGTTGCGCTTTACTTCCAATATGGTGTCATTACAGTAACTTGTGCCTCTCTCTAAGGTATCTCGATTACGCTCTTATAACGAGCAGTAAATTCTAAGTAAATGCCAGATACAAAAAGTTCCTTGTATTCTGGAATAATGGGCCAAAGCATGTACTCGCAGAACATTTTCTGACCTTTTTATTGTCAAAATAAGCAAAACAAAAGTCCAGACTAAGTTTTAAAGCTTAGGGTTAATCAGAGAAAGACATCAGTTCCTGTTCTGTGTCTCCAGGCTGGGGACGAGCTCGTCTCCCTTCGCCACCCGAGGTCCAAGGAGGTGAAGAAGAGTGCGGTGACGCTGGAGCTTCACTGGGAGGAGCTGAAAAAGGCTGTGGCCACCAGGGGGAAAGCTCTGGAGGATAACCGAGACTTCCTGGAGTTCCTGCAGAAGGTGGAGGAGGTGGAGGCCTGGATCAGACACAAGGCAGGAGACGGGACGGATGGAAATCTGTTGGTGGTCTGTTGGATCTGTTTCCAGTCTGACCTGTGTGTGTCTTTCAGGAGGTGATGATTAACGTCGGAGATGTTGGGAAGGACTATGAACACGGAGTCCAGCTGCTGAAGAAGCTCAGCGAGTTCAGGGGAAGTGGAGACAGGGTGAGTCACTGACTGAGCTCAGGTGGTGACGAAGTACTGACACAGAGATGCTCGTTGTAAATAATTTAAATCGTTATTATTCTTCTCTGTAGGAAGTGACGGTGGATGACGCTCACATCACAGCCATCAACAGACTCGCAGCCAAACTGGAGAAGAGACAGAGCGCTGAAGAACTTGTGACTGTACGACGGAGGAGGCAGCAGCTGAACGACAGGTAACACTTGTCTCACCTCTGTGGGTCGTGTCCTCGGTTCAGGGTTAAATGTCTCGTCTCTTCCAGGTGGAGCAAGTTCCACGGAGATCTGAACACTTACAAGAAGAAGCTGGAGGGGGCGCTGGTGGTCCACGGCCTCATCCGAGAGCTGGAGGAGGTCCGAGACAGAGCCAACGAGAAGGTGGGTCACCTGTTCCTTCCTTCACGCTGCATCTCCGATCAGACCCGGTCGAAACATAAGCTCCTCCCTTTCTCTCTTTAGATGCTGCTGCTGCAGGACCAGGACTGTGGCAGTGACGTGGACAGCGTGGAGAACCTGATCAGACGCCACGAGGAGATGGAGAGAGAGGCCGGGGTCATCCAGGAGAGGTCAAAGGTTAGGCAGCTGATAACCGTCCCCAATCTACAAATTACTACCAGAATCAGGACAAGAAGCAGCAACAGGACAGCTGGGACGAACCCTGGACATGCAGGCAGCAGTCCACACTTCTAACAAGCTAAGATAATAACATGCCGTTAACTGAACTTCTCCTCATTGGCTCCATAGAATAGAATTTAAAAGCCTTAGAGGTGAATAAACAAGGGTTAATTTACATACGTGATTGGCCCGTGAAGGAATAGTCACACGAAGACGTAGAGAGAAGATGAAGAGATCAAGACACAAAAAGACCAAGAACATGAAAACCTAAAAATAGACAAAAAGACGACGAAGAAAACAGAAAAGAAAAAGAAGCACATGAGCTTTGGACTTGTGTACTTAATAGATCGACAAGTTTGACTCTGGAATTAGAACAGCAGCGTACTTGATTACACCTGCAAAACTGCACTCTGGGATACCTGGCTGGACCAAGTCAAAGTATTGTTGCTGATGGTTACTGGTGCTGACGAGACAGATGAGATGAGAACCACTAGATTACAGGTTACATAACGAACCTTTGGTATATTAAGAAGAGACTTAACCACCCAACTTTACAGTCTTGGGACACTAATAAAATAAACAATGTGACTCATTAGTTCAGCTAATTTTTCTAATGTACACAGATTGAACAATGAACGAAGTAGTGGTTTAATATTTCTTTACTTTTTTCTGGCTCATAACACCGACTGTGTCACTCTCCTCAGTCTCTGGAGAAAACGGTGCGGAATCACCTGAAGTCTCCGTCAGTCATGAGCGACAAGTTGAAGGACAAACAGAAGGAGGTCCAGAAGGTTCTGAAGACCTTGGACAAGGAAGTCAAACACCGGTGAACTATTTTAATTATTAAATGTCACTGTTAGCAGCAGCTCGGTCTCAACGCTGATAGAGCTTCTTTATGTAAAACAAACGCTTTGAAATGTTTGTTCAGGAAGGAGCTGCTGCAGGAGGCTCACCAGCTGCAGCTGTTTAAGGCCAACCAGCGCCTCCTGCTGGAGTGGGGTGTCAAACAGACCACTGAGATGGCAGAGAAGGGACTCCCCAAAACCAGAGCCGAGGCCGAGCGGCTCATCGTGGAGCATCAGGACTGGAAGGTGAGCACCGTGGAGCTCCTGCATTCAGCCGTGTTAATACAGGAGATCTAACGGTGAACTCTGTTTCCAGACGGAGATCGACGCCCGAGCCGAGCGCATGGACTCTGTCAGGGACTTTGGTCAGGGACTGATCCAGTCTGGTCACAGCTCGAAGGCCGAGATCCAGAAGTCCCTGAACCAGCTGGAGACAGTTAAAGCCGGACTGGACCGAGCTTGGAAGGAGCGGAGCTTGACCCTGGAGCAGGCCCGCACTCTGCAGGTGATGATCTGACTTCAAAACAGTAGACCTGTCGCTCCCGAACTGATTTCTTATTATTCTATCACACCAACGCGTGATTAACGCATGTTCTGTCATTAAGACTTCAGAAATCAGGCAGTAAACCAGTGGAATGTGGAGTTTTAGTAAAGAAAACAAAGGGCAAGAAGAAGAAGACCAAACACACAAACTTAGCTTTTATGTTCTTTGTAACTCTCACTTTGCAAATTCGATTCTGAAGTTCAGACTCTGGACTCTCTATTCGGCCATTCAGGTTTTTTATTATTATAATGCAACTAATTTGAGAAGCTTCTGCTACCAAAGTGAATGAGCTTTAGTTTTCTTACCACTAACATGGTTAACTCACTCTACTGTCTTCATCCTGCAGGTCTTCCACGCCTCAGTCGAGCAGTGTGAGAGCTGGCTCAGCAACAGTGAGGCCTTCCTGACCAATCAGGACCTCGGGGTAAAGACGATTTTTTTTGTGTGGAGAAACACTTTGTGAAAATGACGCTGTTTTTCTTTTTTCTAAGCGGCTCTGTTTGTGTTTTCAGAGCTCGGTGACGGAGGTGGAGGCTCTGCAGAGGAAACACCTTCAGTTTGAGGAGACGCTGGAGGCTCAGTGGGAGCAGCTGGACCAGGTGGAGAAACTGTCCCAGCAGATGATCCAAGACAAGCACTACGACGCCGACAACATCAGAGCCAAGATCAGAGCGCTGTCCAGCAGGTAATCATCGGCCCTGCTGTCCGAGCCACATGCTTTCTGATGTCTTGATCTGATAAACGTTGCTTTTCCTCTGATCACGTGTAGACGCAGTGAAGTGCAGAAGCAGAGCAAAGCTCGTCACAAAGATCTGGATCGATCCCTGCAGCTGCAGCAGTTCTTATCCGGCAGCTACCAGGTACAGCTTCACTGTCGTCCAGGGGTCAAAGTCACTTTAGTTCAGGGGCCACATAAGGCCCAGTTTGATCTCAAGTGGCCCGGACCAGTAACATAACAGAATAATAACCTATAAATAATGACAGCTCCAGATTTTTTCCGTAGACGTGTAAGTAAATTAGAACGATGTTCACATTTAATATACTTTAAAAGAAAATTAAATTTCTTATGAATAATAAGTGCTGTCCTGCTGTTCAGTCCCGGGTCTCGGTGTTGTGTTCTGTTCACTTCTCTGACTAAAGCAGTGGACAATAAGGATACCACTTATCACTTACTGAAAAATTGCAGTCTTCTATGTCATTTTCACATTTTCCTAAGTCTTGCTGTCGTCCAGATTAGACTGTCTGGCAGGCCGTGTGTTTGACACCTGCGTTTTAGTGCAAAGAAGAACAAGTACATCGTGAAAGTGTCAACATTTAGTGAACTATTCTTTCACAAAACATTTTGTTATTACTACCTGAAATCTCTTAAGAAAAACGGTGTGACCCCTAGTGGACGGAGTAGGAATAGCAGTTACTTTTATTGAAGAATTGCAGTTAAAGCCATTTTCACACTTTTCAAATTCAACCTGCACTCTGCCGGCCTGGTTTTGACCCGCAGGCCGTATGTTTGACACCCCTGCTGTTGTCCATTAATCTACCTGTCGGATTAAATGTGTTTTCCAGGCGTGTGTGTGGCTGAGCGAGCGTAACGCTGTGGCGTTGGATGAGAGTTGGAGGGAACCAACCAACCTTCAGGCCAAAGTCCATAAACATCAGAGCTTCGAGGCCGAGATCCTCGCCAACCGCTACCGAGTGGACACGCTGACCAAGGTGCATCTTCATACGCTCAACGTGTTACCTGACCCTGTGGTTGTTATCGTCCCACTCTGGGGCTGGGATGATAAACTCTGAGCTGATTGTGTCTGGGTTTCTCACAGGAAGGACAGAAGCTGCTGTCAGAGTCTAAGTCGGCTGAAGCGAAGGTTCGACCTCGACTCAAAGAGCTGACTGACGGCTGGGACTCCCTGATCCACAACTGCAAGGAGAAGAAAAACAGACTGCAGGAGGCCTACCAGGTACTCATCACTTCAGTGGAGCTTACATTTAATTCCTGCAGACTAATCTCACCCCGTCCTATCCCAACTCAAGTAACCTAAACTTACCTGCAAACGTTTTTTTTTTTGTTTTTGTTTTTTTAAATTTGGATCTTATTGTTTAGAGTTTAGATTTCAAGTTTAAAATATTTAAGTTTAGACTGACATGGACGTCTCAGAGTAGCCAACACAGTCTCATCATATTATGCTTTAATTTAGAAAATATATTTTTTATTATCATTCTCATTCTGCAAAGCTGTCAGACAGTGTGGAAGCAGAGACGTCATAACCAGAGACAGAGGCAGTAAATCAGAGAACAGAGTTTATTCATCCCGTGCAAATAATCCACACAAAAGAAATTCTACATCACATGACGTCCCGGTGTAAAACAGGTCCTGTGAAAATAGGGTTTAAGTGTAGTATTTTTTTTTTCCCAGGCGCTGCAGTTCCAACGTTCACTGGACGACATGGAGCAGTGTGTGGTGTCAGTGGAGAGGGAGCTGTCCAACGAGGACTGTGGCAAAGACCTGCAGTCGGTCAACAGGCTGCTGAAGGCTCTGCATGGGCTGGAGGAGGAGGTGGACGGACACCGGGACCGAATCCAGGTGCTGGACTTGATCTGTTCAGGTGTTAGGCTCTCAGAGATGAAAACCTAAACTCAGAGCTGCTGGTCTGTCTCTACAGAGAACGGAGTGGCTCCAAACGTCTTCTGTGTCACAGTCACAAACCTTTAGACTCAGACTCTGATTTCTAAATATATTAAAATGTCTTAAAGCTTGATTTGAGTGTAGACTGATGAAATGTGTACACTTTCAGGATCTTCTGCACACCGTGTACACTACATACTAATAAATAATATAATATAAATGTGTGTTTGTGTCGTCAGGGTCTGGTGGAGACGGCGAAGAGCTTCCACTCTCAGGGAAACTTCCTGGCTGAAGAGATCCAGACCAGAGTGGCTCATACCATCAACAGGTCTGCTAACAGTAACTATAGTAATAATAATAATAATAATAATAATACTAATCGTCTTTATCTCGTAAAACTATTTTAATCAGGCACATAAAACAATTAAAATCATAAAACAAATAAAAATAAAATTAAAAACTCAAAGATAATTAATCCCACTGTGGGATAAATAAAAAGATTATTTTCTATGAAAGTGATCATTAATAGTGTATTAGTGGAATATAGGGAACTTATAAACAAAACCAAACAAATAAATAAGTATAAAAGCTACATGAACAGATCTTTTCCAGTCGGATTTATGTCATATGTGGAATTACTAGAGCGTGACTATTCCTTTTCACGCAGCAGATGTAATGTTAGCCTAATATTTAACACCGCAGTGAAATGCCAGAATGCCAGAGGTGTTAATGTCGGCGTTTTTTTTGTCTCCGACAGGTACAACAGTCTGTCGGAGCCTCTGCAGAGACGTGGCGAGACCCTGGAGGCCTGGCAGGTCCTGTTCCAGTTCTACAGAGATCTGGAGGAGGAGGTGTCCTGGCTGAGAGACAAGCTGCCCCCCGTCACTGCCAAAGACCTGGGGAGTTCCCTGAGCAGCAGCCAGCAGCTCCTCCACAAACACCAGGTACAGAGAGATGAACAGAGATGCTTAAGAGTTTGAATCCTTCAGACATTTTCTACACTTGTGCATACAAATGACTCAAAACATCCTGAAAGGAGACAAATAATCCAATCATAAATATTATACCATGGGTAGACACCTCACTGATATGTAATATTGGCTCATTTTCGTGAATAAACAAAAGTATATCCAGAAATGTAGGAAATTCTGAAGGCGTTCAAAGAAGTGTCATTTTATTACTAAATGTTGTATTTATTTTATCAGGCGGTGACGCAGGAGATCTCGAGCCGCGCCCCATTGGTCCAGGCAGTCCAGGAGGCGGGGCGTAATCTGGTGAGGAAGCGTCACTGACTCAGGTTTTGTTAAAGCTGTAGTCAGATGGATGTTTGTTACAGACAAACAGATGTTGCTGAGCTCTAAACTTAAGCTGAACGTATTCACTCGTTTACCGACGGTCTGCAGACATCACTCAACATTCACTGTGAATCTTCTTATAATTAATCTTCTCAGGTCAGAAGTCGTCATTTTGCATCTCACGACATCCGGGAGCGTCTGGACGAGTTAAAGAGTCTCCACGAGGAGCTGGTGCGTGAGGCAGAGAAGAAAGGGAAGCTCCTGCAGGAGGCGCTCAGCATCCACACCTTCCTCACAGAGGTAACGAAGACGGGGCGGACAGGTCGGTCAATGCGTGCCTTTTAAAGGAGCGTTATTGTTATTCAGATGTGTGTGTCTATGTGTGTGTGGAGGTCTCAGAGCTGCAGCTGTGGTTGAACGAGCAGCAGGTGGGTTTGGAGTCCCGGGACTGTGGGAGGAGCGAGGAGTCGACAGAGGCTCTGCTCAGGAAGCTGGACTCTGTGGACGTGGAGTTAGAGAACCAGAGGAAGACGGTGGAGAGGCTCCAGGAGACAGGAGCGTCGCTGCAGCACCTTGGACATCCCAACAGGTAAACTGGTTTGAAGTGTGTGGGGTATATATGTCAAACATTTCTTCTTCTCTTCTTCTTTTTAAAATAATAACGCGTCTCTGTCTCAGCCACCTGGTCAGCGGGTCCCTCCCCTCTGTCCTCGAACAGTTTGAGACTCTCCTCAGACTTTCCACAACTCGCCGCGCCGCTCTGGAAGACCAACTCCGTCTGTACGTGTTCGAGAGGGAGGCCACAGAACTACAAACATGGCTGACCTCCAAGAGGACGGTGGCAGAGTCGAAGGACTGTGGACAAGACCTGGAGGACGTAGAAGTGAGTCACATGACACCATGCTGCTTTTTGTTTCCTCACTAACCAATGAAAACGCATAAACAAATGATCACGTGACACACAGGTGTTAATTTGGACAAAAACTGGTAAAAACATGACTCTTCTTTAGAGAAAATCTGAAGCTGTATGACATACATTCTTACTTTTATCCAGCAGAGGGCAGTAATACCACCAGTAGACTAACATTGAAAGTATCTGGACTGTTCCAGTGAGTTTAGTCTGATTGTTAGTTATAAAACAAATTACAATATATTCTATAAAACAAGACTGATGTGTTAAGAGAAACCTGGCCAAAGATGCTAGGTTTAATTCCTCTTTTACCTGTTCACTTGTCTCCTGCAGATGCTTCAGAAGAAGCTGGAGGTTCTGGTGTCGGAGGTGTCCGGTCTGGGTCGCAGCCGGCTCACCTCGGTGCAGCAGCTCGGCCGAGGGCTGCAGCAGGACGGTCAGGCCAGAAGGAGGGACGACGCCCTCAGCCGGGTGTGGGACGAGCTCAACAGCAGCATCAGGACCAGAGAGCAGGTATAGATGGGGATGACTGGATGAGTCCCTCGAGTTTAGAGAGAGGTGGTGAGAGTGATGGTCCGCCCTGTGTCCTCCAGAATCTGCAGTCAGCGAGGAAGGTTCATCAGTTTAACCACGACGTGGACGAGCTGAAGGGGTGGATGGCTGAGAAGGAGGCCGTGCTGGACTCAGAGGACCAGGGTCACGACCTGCACTCCATCCAGACTCTGTCCAGACAGCACGAGGCTCTGGAGGCAAGAACACCCACCACATACACCACAAAAGCTTCAAAGACTGAAACCGAATCAACACTTCCACTCAAAACAAATTTACCTGTCTTGTCTTTTGATGTCCCCCATCAGAGGGACCTGGTTCTGATCTCTGAGGAGGTGACCAGGAGCCGAGAGGAGGGCCGGGCTCTGAGCAGATGGCAGCCGCAGGTCCGATCCTCTGTGACTCAGCGGCTGGAGGAGCTGGAGGCCTGTTGGGCCAGCATCCAGGAGAAGACCTCCCAACGACGGCTCAGACTGGCCCAGGCCGAAGACGTGCAGAAATACCTCTCCCAGTGGACGGAACTCATGTATGTCCTTTAGCCTTTAACACATGTAGATAGTGAAGTTAGGTCATAGAATAGGTGTGTGATACTGGGTGTCATTTGAAACTAGAGAAGCTAGTCTTTCCCTTGATACAGAGGCCAACTAGACCAGGGTCCAAAGAGACCAGGGTCCATAGAGTCCAGGGTCCATAGAGTCCAGGGTCCATAGAGTCCAGGGTCCATAGAGTCCAGGGTCCATAGAGACCAGGGTCCATAGAGACCAGGGTCCATACAGACCAGGGTCCGGAACATGGACCTGATTCAGTTTTTACAGGACTGTGTTTGTGTGGCAGGGCCTGGCTCAGAGAGATGCTGTCTCTGATTCGGGGCGAGGCTCAGAGCGGAGAGGGAAGCGACTGGGAGCAGCTCATTAAGAAACACGACGAGTACCGGGTTCAGATCGACCGGCAGCTCAGCAAATCACAGGCCACGAAAGAAGAAGCACTGCGGCTGATTAGAGACCAACACTTCATGTCCCAGGAGGTAAGAGATCGATGTTAAGGCTTCAGCCAAGACAAGATGTTTTGTAGTAATTCATTTTAGTTTCTATCGACTAGAATCCCGTCCCTAATGAACATGGAGGAGGAGGAAGTGTTTGCTAACCGCTGACATCCTGTTTTTTCTTTCCACTCCCTCTTCAAGGTGGAGGAGCGCCTCTGTGAGCTGGAGGAGCTGGAGCTGCGGGTGGAGAAGGTTTGGGAGGAGACCAGGCTCCTGTTTGAGGAGGAGCTGGAGATTTCTCTCCTGCAGAGGGAGCTGGATCAGGCCGAGCGCTGGCTGAGCTCCTACGAGAACACGCTGATGGCTGAAGACTTCGGGGTACGGCCTGAGGTGGATTCAGGGAAACCAGGGGTCGCATTTGAGCTTGAGCTTTTAGTCCTGCCTGCGACTCCTGGTTTTCCTAAATCTCCACAGCAGAGGTGGAGAGTGTGAAGAAGGATGATTGTTTCTGGGAGTTCTGATTGTTGTTGTGGTTCCTCCAGGACTCTGTATCCGACGTCATGGAGCTCCTCAAGAGGCAGGAGGACTTGGAGGCCATGATCCAGGCTCAGAACGAGCGCTTTGTGGCACTGCAGAAGAAGAAAACGCAGGTGGGTTGGTAACTACACCACAGAAGAAGAACCTCGACTTTTAAAACGTCCTCCTAAATGTTTTCTGTTTTTTCTGCAGAGGGAGAAGAGGCTGGGTCTTATTGGAAGCGAGGAGAAGGAGTTCCTGGACAGACGGCCTCCAGCCAGAGTTTCCTCCCTGAGGAGTAAACCTCTGGAGCCCAGGATCTCAAGGACGTCCTTCTCCAGAGACAGCATACGTCGAGTCAGCGGCAGGCAGTCGAACAGACCCTTCAGACCCTTCATGCAGGATAAGAACGGAGACGGTGTCCCCACCTCCCCCGGTCCCCTTAGCCCGACTCTAGACCAGGACCCAGATTCAAAGAGATGGAGAGACAAGACAGATTCTCCTCCTCTTAGTCCCAGCTCCAGCCTGCCTGTAGCGGCGCACAGGAGAAGTCAAACCACATCAACTGACTCCTCCTCTCGCTCCCTCACATCCCTTCGAACCTCCACCACCTCCCCCCCGCCTGAAGAGATTTCTCCCAGGTCCAAACCTCCTCTTTCTCCAAAGCCCAGAATCTCCTCCTCCACAGAGTCCCTGGACAAACCAGAGAAGTCAGCTACACCTCCCAACTCACCTCCTCTCATCAGACATCTCGTTGCTCCAACTGAACCACCACCTCCACCTCCACCTGCTGCAGGAGAACATACCCCTCCTGACTCACCCAAGGTGATGCGGGTAACATCCTTCACGCAGGAGGTCTCTGAATCACCTGAGCTCGCTCCTCCGCCTTCTTCTTCATCTCCTGCACAGCAACAGGAGGAGTTTGATGAACCAGAGGTGGAACAACCTGCCCCTGAGGTAAGAGCTGCACCGTTCATTTCTTGACTCGTTATTGTGAACTACATGTTCTCACACCTGTGTGTTCTCTCAGGTGAGGTCTGTGCAGCCGGTCAGAATGGAGGGAGCGCTGGAGATCAAACTGAAACAAGGAGGAACCAAGGTGAGAGACGTCCTGCTCCTCTCTGCCTCCACATATACATGAGACTGAAAACATCAAATAGGAGAAAGGAGGAGGTGCAGTTAGAGAGGGAGTAGAGATGGAGGAGGAGGAAGAAGAAGGAGATGTAGGAGTAGGAGAGGATGAAGAAGGAGAAAGAAGACAAAAGAGGAGAACAAGTAGATGTGGAAGGTGGAAGAAGAGATGAGGTAGAGGAGAAGAAGGAGGTGTGTGGGGGTAAGAGGAAATATGGAGGGAGAGGGTGAAGAAGGATGAAAAAGAGGAGGAAGGGTACGGAAAAGAGAAAGGAGGAAGAGAAGACGTATGTGGGGAAAGAGGAGGAAGTGAAGAGACAAAGGAAGTAGATGAAGAATGAGGAGAGGAAGGAAATGTGGAGGTAGAGAGGAAGAAAGAGGAGGAATCAAAGAAGGAAGCGTAGAAAAATGAGGTGGATGAAGGGAGAAAGGAGGAAAGAAGAAGAAGTAGATGGAGATGATCTTCAGCGTCTTTGTCGTGTCTCCAGGTGAATGTCTGACCGTCTCTTGGTTTCAGGGTCTGGAGCACTGGGAGGAGGTGTTTGCCGTCCTGCAGGGGGAGACACTCAGTCTGTTTAAAGACACAGCGTCTGCAGCAGAGGCAGGAAAACACACTCACACACACATTCCTTCTTTCCTTCCTCCATAAATCAATCAGATCTTAACATGTGAGAGTCTTTCCATCTTGTTCCAACATCTGGATCATGTCTCCAAGTCAACCAGCAGCTGTTGATGGTTCTGATCCAGC
>JASGAT010345286.1:0-12405 GCA_030220025.1 Chelon auratus | reverse complement strand
AACTAGTACTAAAGAGCAAAGAGGCGTTTGGAGATTAGGCATGGGCCTCAAATGGCCTTGGTGGAAAAGGGAAATAGTCAAATCATCAAATCATTACAGAAATGGCTGCACATCTGCCAGCTGCTTCAACTTAAACTGCAAAACAAATGTTGACCTGTTCAGATGCACTGTATGGGAGTTTGTTATACCTTCCTGACATGTGGATAATTTCGTCCCACACGTCTGGCATGGTTCTGCTCAGGGTCGACCGGCACAGTCCTGATCAGTCGGACTAATTGTTTTCACATTTATGACAGTTTCCCAGCATCACCTCTAAGTGTCGCCAAAGGATCAACAGCTGTAGAAGCCGGCATACGCTAGCCATGTTGTTGGCACGTACAAGTTCACAGTCATTTCACTCTTGATACATCTGAACTTTTCCGGGAACGTTTTTGTGCGCATGCAGCCTTCGTACATGAGGCCCCTGGTCTTTTTAAAGTCTTAATTATATCAGTTTATCTTGTGTTTAGTGCTTAATCAAGGCAGTGGTCCCAAAGGAGGGTTAACTCTGCTGCCACAAAACAAAAAGATCATTTTATGAATAAGCAGGTGTCTAGGAGTTCCTAATAAACTACTGTAACTTTCAGTCTTTTGCCCGAAGATAGACTGGCGACCTGTCCTGTCCTGTCCTGTCCACTTTGATACTGAGAAAAGCATAAAAACATTTGGATTCTAAGCAAGTCCTAAACAGGTTTATGGCTGTTTATTGATTATGGATATCAGACATAATTATATCCCATGAAAGTGTCAGTCATGCTGAATCTAAATACGTCTGTGTGTTGAATTTTATTTTTTTACACAAACTGAGGGGCCATCCACACGGAGACGCATTGTTTTGCATCGTTTTGGCCGATCGTCCAAACGAATCCTGTAAACGCATTGCCTTAAAACAAACTTTTCTGAAACCTGGGCCCAGGGTGAAAAAATTCGCAAACGCAGCCCTTGAGTGTTCGTGTGGATGGCGAAAATGCATACTTGCGTTTCGATGATGTCATCACCACACCCCTTGAGCAGCCTTCCACCTCCCGCAAGACGTCTCATAATCAACAACAATGGCGGACTACATGCTCGTTTTCCTGCTGGAGAAGATATTGAGCCTGTTGGGGTTACTAGGGCAAAATATCATATATCAATATCATGCGATTTATAAACAGCGCTCAAGCATTATGCGCATGCTCCGCCTCTTCCGCTCTGTTTTTGGTGAATTTCTGAAACTGAAACAGCGCCACCTATAGGCCTGGAATATGAAGTAGTGTGTTGAGTCGTGTTGAGATGGATCCGTGTGTACGCAAATATTCTGGAAACGATGCCAGGGAAAACGGAGGGGGAAAAGATCGTTTTGGTACGTGTGGACGGGGCCTGAGCATGAAAAGATTTAAGTAGGTGGAAACCACCCAAATGGTGAGAAATCATTGATACCCACACCGTTAAAGAGGAACTAGGTCATTTGGACTGAAAACTGCTCAATCTGTCATTGCTGGTTGGACTGTATGAGGCATGCTGACACAAAGACAACAGAAAGTTGGCCTCTCCTACATGAAATTCAGCCATGTCTTTGAATATTTGACAATCATCCAAGAATTAAAGGGCTCTCTGCCACTGTTAGCACCAAAACACCAAGCCGGTGTTTTTACACATCACACACTGCTGGGTTAAAAATCTGTGTAAATCTGGAGCTGTTAATCTCGAAACCCTTTGAAAAAACATTTCACACCGATTTCCATATCCTCAGTGTGAAATAGGCTCTCCAGTTTTCTTAACTGGCTTACAGCCATAACCTTCTGTTTCAAATACAAATCCTATTTTCAGCTCTCATCAGTCAAGAACAGACACGAGGACATTTCTGTTTCAGTAACTCGTATAGACACACACATGTAAAAAGACACACACTGCCTGTTGCTACAGCTGCATTGTTCAGACTTGACACAAAACTAAAGACACTAAAAACAGGTGAGCAAGGCCACATGGACACAACTTCAGTTCAATTCAGTTGAATTCAATTTTATTTATATAGCGTCAATAACAATACAAATTGTCTCAAGATGCTTTACAACATCTGGTCTGAAACCCGGCCTGAAACCTCCAGAGCAAGCCTGAAGGCAGCGGTGGCAAGGAAAAACTCCCTTTTAACAGGAAGAAACCTTGAGCAGAACCCTCATATGGAGGGACCCATCTGCCTAAGGCCAGCCGGGTACAGACAGAAGAAAGAGAGAAGAGAACAGCAAAGAGAGAAGAGAATAGCAAAGAGAGAGGAGAAGAGAACAGCTAGATAAACATACATCTGTCATAGATACACATATCTGACTAAAGCGTACATGTGGAATCTTATGATACAAACTGATGATGTTACATGACAGTTTGAAAATGTAAGAGGAATCATAGGCAGGTTGGAGAACTGTTCATTCAGGTAGGAGTGGATAACTGCAGGATTCCATGAAGACTGGGCAGGCTGATGAGACCACGACAACAGATGAAGTATGGAGCTCCACAGGAAACGCACAACTCAAGGCCAGAGATACTCACAAAGAGAGAGATACATACATCTGAGCAAAGAGAATTTGATGATGATACAAATACAACATATAGCTGATAATGGTACGTGACAGTTTGAGAACATAAGAGGAATCATAGGCAGGTTGGAGAATTGTTCATTCAGGCAGGAGTACAGGAGGCCAAGACTGGGCAGGTTGATGAGACCATGACAACAGCCTAGAGACACTCACAATAAGATGGAGGAGGAGGGGAGCAGGAGGTGCGGGACACACATCAGTTAACATGCTATACAGTAAAAGCACAGAATTGCATGACTAGTAATGAATAAGAAATGAGAGAAGAAATTAGAGAACAACAGCTTGGTTCCAGGGAGAAGAAAGTGGAGGATAGGAGCTTAGTGCGAGAGAGAAGAGAGTTGAAGACATGTGCTCAGTGCATCGTCTCCCCAGCAGCCTAGGCCTATGGCAGCATAACTACGGGATGGTTCAGTCCAGTCCTAATTATAAGCTCTTTCAAAGAGGAAAGTCTTATGCCTGACTGACTTCACTTTCCAGACTGAAGAAATTTTGAGAGTAGAGATGGATAAATGGAAAGGGAGGCAAAATAGGAAAGGAGGGAAAAAGAGTGGCATTAAAAACAGGGAAAGAAAGAAAGCCAAGACAAAATCAATGAGGGAATGTGGAAATGAAGTACAAAAACAAACGAAAGAGAGGAGAAAACTAAGCGATGGGCAACAGAGAATATACCGTAGGTAAGAAAACAAGACATGAAATTGCATCAGAACAAAAGAAAAAAGATTGCAAGTAAAAAGAGTGGAAGGTAGAGGGGAAGATGGATAGAAGGAAACACTAAAGGAAAGAAAGACTACAAACAGAAAGAAAAAAGAAATAAACAAAACAAACTGAAGAAAGTGAAACAATAAGGGTTGAAAGAAAGAAACAAAACGAAAAAAAAAATTAAAAAATGAAGAAGTGAAGAAGGAAAGAAGAAATAAGAATCAAAGACATAAGGAAGCGTGAAAGAGCAGATCCTAGAAAGAAGGCAAGAAACAAACAATAACAGAAAAACAGGCAGTAGAGTAGAATGGAAAGTAAGGAATACTGAGAGAAAGCCTTGCTTTTTCCCGTGGTTTTTCCAGCAGATAGAATCTCTGGGTTTATGTTCCTGCGCTACGTTCCAATCAGAGCTTGTTATCTGCCGTTAACCGACAGGAAACTCTCCAACTGCCAATACTTTCATATGACACAATCACAGATACGTCCTGAAATCAGCGCAGCATTCATCCATCACTGCCGTGCCACAGATCCAATCACTAGGAAACTCACTCTACGACCCAGCGGAGGCTTGTTTTCATTGTAAATCTTATTTTCCTCATAATTATTCAGTCTGTTGGTCTAAAACGTCAGAAAAGTGCCAGAAATGCTATGTTTTCCCACAGCCTGAGGAAACGTGAGGGGGAAAACCGAAGTCCTGGAAAACATGGAGGAGATGAATTAGTTTTGAGCCACAGCGTGGAGTGGGCGGGTGGAGAGATGCACTATTTGACTTTCCATGTGCTGTTCTGCTGGAAAGCACCTAGTCTTTTCTGGTCACACCACAGCATAAGCCACTGTGGAGGAGTTTTCCAGTCGAAGATACACGACATACGTTAACGTCTGGGTTTAGTTTTCACTCCTCTTCTAACTTGTGAAAGAAAGAAAGTGTGAAAGAAAGAAATGTTTGTAGAAAGCAGAAAAACCTAACTATCAAAGCAGAGCCGGCCTTAAGCAACATGATTTTGGGGCCCTCTATTTGTGCCACTAATATTGATCATTGATAATTCACACACCTACTTTAAACTCATTGCATTGTAGCTCAGGCAGTGTTGTTCACATTTTATTGTCAGCCTGACATGTTAATTTATAATTCATAATTTCAGAAATTAATAAACAGCGTGAAACAGGCAATACTCGAAAGCCTTAAAATAATCAAAATTTTAGGGCACTTATTGGTTACCTACTTACCTGAGAACCAAGAATCATTGTGTGTCATGACTTCTGGGTCTTCCTAATAGCTACATATGGGGTAAAGAAATGATAGACATGGGAGCTGAATGAAAGGTGGACCTTGAAAAGAAGGTAAGTATGGTTGTTGGTGCCACAGGTCAGCAGGAGGCATGAGGTAAGTACCTACAGCATTTACAGTGAGACGTGACTGGTATGTTCACCCAGAGATGAATAGGTGAGCATTTGGCCTGGACGCCTTTGTTGAGTGGACCGCCTCAAGGGGCTAGGTGAGTTAGACTGAGGGTCTGTTACCTGCTCCTCACAACATCTATGTTGAGGGGCAGGGGCGTAGCACCAAATTCTGGGCCCTGTACACTCTTAATGTCAGTGGGCCCCTATCCATTCCAGTGTGCAAGCAAAAAATAAATAAATGAATAAAAATTGTCGGCATTTATGTGGGATAATGCCTGACGAGGTCCGCGTCATCCATTCATTTCTGTTAAAGGACACCTCGAAGGGCATTATCCCGCTTATACCATGGCCACTTACGAAAGAAAAAAATATTTAATCAATTAATAATATCCAACAAAGGTTAATAAAAAAAGGTTCAAAAAAAGGCAACTGGACTTGTAGAGTTTTTTGAGAAGACGTTTCACCACTCATCCGAGTAGTTTCTTCAGTTCTAGGGGACTGGTGGGACGTCTGAGGTTTAAATAGGAACTCCTCCTGAAAAAACTTACTTGTTATCCTAATAACCAGAAACTGGTGCAGCTAATTACCATTAACCACTGGGTACTTACCTGTTGTTGAGGGGGGACAGTCCCCCTTTGACCTTCATGGTCAATTAATAATAATTTAATGTGTTTTAGAGTTAAAATTGTGAGGGTTTTTTTCATTTTTACAAGTCGAGTGCACTATTTAATATCTCCCGTATGCAGGCGTTGCCAAGCAACGTGGCCATAGTGACCCGACCCCAGCAGTTGATCAGTGATGGGAAGTGAGATGATGGCTTAACCTTACGTTACGTGATACAAAGTATCATTTCAGAAGGCCAGTTCACTACTTACCGCTTGTGTGTGTCCAGAGGATGATGCGAAACTTTGTTTTAAAGAATCAAAGTTCACAGATAGTTTCCTAAATCGTTTTTATTACAATTATTCACTCTGATCATCACAAGTTGAAAGGAAAGCAAGCAAGTAGCCCATATGCAAGACAGAAAGACAGGCAATGGCAGTAGGCCTATGCCAGACGCAGACGTAACTTAACTATTAACACACTATTTAAAATTAAATGCTACATTTCCATTAATTGTAAAATTGTTTTGTCTGTCTTGCTGTTGTGATGAATAAACTGTGAAATAACGTTGAGTCTCTGTTGCCATGGTTACCATCTAGCGTTTGAGCCAGCGCAGTAATTTAGAACTGTCATCAGGCAATTTGACCGAATGTCTTTCCTAGGTGTACATTAACACTTTTTAACCTACACCCTCCAGCCAATCAGAATCGAGTATTCACCCAGACCATGGTATAATTATAAATGAACAAGCATAAATCTGGGTTTAAGCTAAAATCAGATCAAATTATATTGATAACTGGTTCTTTTATTCACCATCTGAATTGATGCGTTTGGCCTACTTGTGCTCAAACACCTATAAACGTTAGTACACAAACCAGATGTAGCCTAACCTTTTGATCCATGACACATTTTGATTGAAAAACATTTATTCTAATCTTGAATAGGAGCTAACAACTGTACACAGAAAATAAAATCAAATAAACTATCTAATTTTTCAATAAAGTTGTTGTTCAGCTTGCAGAAAAAGAAACAAAGCATTGCTTAAGCCTTACACGAGATGTAAGGATGTAGTTTACTGACTCTGGACTATGACAACGTTAACGTTAATTGGATGCAGCTACACAACAAGTAAACTTGTTTCACCTTTCGGAAAGAAAGCAGTTAACAGTTGCTTCCCCTCATTCTGCCCTATTTTATTTTCTTTCTGCTCTTTCTCTGGTACCCCCATTTGTATTTTTTGGGTGGTATGATGACGGTTAGCTTCCAGGTCATTCAATCTGGGCTCACTGAAGTACTTGTCGCTGGCTACTGTCTATAGGCGGACTAAACCATTTTGCATCTACAAGAGGGGGCCCCCAGAATAATATGTTGGGAGGGTTGGAACACAAAGTTCATTCTCTCAGTTGATGTTATCAGTATATTTGACATACATTATGACACCAATTAATTGGAGGGCCCAATGCATTCAAAAAATAAATTAAAGAAAAAAATAAATCAGGATTTTCATGGTCCCTCTCCCTACTCGGGCCCTGGGTAGTCAGGTCCCCTTTTCCCCCCACTACCATGCCCATACCTGTGCATGTCCTGACATCTTCTCAAAGTCATGTTTACATAGCTGTTATAATGCTATCTAGCTTACTTTTCTAAAAAAATAACTTTTGGCAAGCGTTGTTTTAATGTAACGTTAGCTCTTATAACGTTCCCCGTAGTAATTCCAGATAGTAGACAGTGAAACAACATTAAGTGGTCATATAAGTTGGAGGGCTTGTTGCAACCATGTTGTTTGCTTCTCATCTCACTCGTCCTCATCGGGCCAGTGATCCACTGCATACGTTGGACTGTCAGAGAAGCAGGAGTATAGATATTATTCTGAACTCATTTGGATTTCATGACAGATCTGAACGTGAACTGGTCTGAAGCGTTACACCTCATGTTGTATTTTATTCTCATAATTATCAGTATTGTGATTTGGGACGTTTGTGTTTCACTTTAATTTGATTTTGAAAATGTGTTCTTTCACCTGTGAAAAGGGGAACACGAAAAAACTCAAAGTTAAAAATAGTGAAACCAAAACAGGTTCAACCTATTTATCTAAAATAGGTAGTTGATAGTCTAAATCAATACACTAACTTAAACAACCTCAATCAAATTATTTTTAAACTAGGTAGGTAAAAAAATAATAAATTATACTTACCTTTGGTACCTGCAGGACATTTTTTGTTTTTCTTACTGTATATATTGTGTTATATCTTGTTTACCTTCAGTAAATTGCCGGCGTTTATATTTAAAGTGAATGTGTTGGTTTATTTTTATGTTGCATCCCCACTCCTTTGAGTGTAGAACTGATCAAGTAGCTAGATAGTAGTGTTGGTTGATACGAGTGCTACACTTCCATACACAGAGTTTTCAGCAGTGAAAGAAAAATCTTCAGAACTAAAGGTAAATAAAGACTAAAGATTATTATTGAGGAAATACTTAACCCAACATGGCTCCTTTGCATACATCAAGATAAGACAGAGATGAGATAGATGGAAGTAGTAGTAGTTATGGAGAGAGGAGAGATCAGGAGAGAGGCTTAGAAAGAAAAGATAGACAGGTATACAGTATGTACAGAGGGAAAGATGGCATAATAAGATGAAATGAAGACAAAATGAGACAAAAATGTGTGATGAAGAAAAAATGGAAGATGAGTAACCTTTAAAGGAAAAGAAAGAAAATATTTTGCTAATTTTACGTGATTTAGAAGTATGTGTTTCATGCAAAATTGTCCATTGCATGCATTTATGTGAGATTTATATGGATGTCCTATATGCACAGTTGCACACACTCCTTCCCTTTGTGCCACACTCATGCCAGCCTGCGTGTGTGTGCGTAAACAATAGACTTGATTAGGCATTGCGTGGCAGTGACAGCGCTGAGGGGAGATGATTAATGATTCTCTGTTTAATGTGATTAGTCCATTAATACCTCCTGTGATGTTTCAGACTGGCTAATACTGGGGAAAGGTCAGCACGCACACATGCATGCATACACCAATAAACTACTGCAATGGATCATTAAGGAGGTCAAAGAAAATAATGCTGCTGTAGTTTCTTGTTTAAGACTTCAGAGTATTTTTAAATAAATATTTTTGAATCTTAAAGTGTTTACAGAAAGAAGTATGTTCAGTATATGTGCATACCATTTACGTTCTGAATATTATTTTGGCTTTAGTCTTGGTTTTAGTACATCCTAAGCATGCTAGTATGAAGTACAGCTCATGGCCTCAAGATGCTACTGCCAAAAATATTTATTCCGTATCCAAGTCTATATTTTCTTACTGTTACTAAATGCCATGAAAAGCCCCAGATTAACAAAATACTGTGTCATTTGTGCGTCATGCCGGTGTAAATGCTGCAACATCAAATGTGTATTCATCCGCAGTTCAAAATATTCATTCATTCATGTTCTGTAACCTATGTGAAGGGTCTTTGTGAAGGGTGGCGGGGGGGCTGGAGCCTATCCCAGCTGTCATCGGGCAAGAGGCGGCAATTGATAGTTAGCATTTACAAAGTCTGAATCCATAATGGTGCTTTCTTTAAAAATTACTTGAACCTTGCATATTCCACCCAGGCCTTCAACGACCTCCAACCGTCAAAACACCTCTTAATACCTCTTAATTGTTATGACGTCACTGCTACAGAAACTGACATCATACGTGTATACAATAATGCATCGTATCTCATATAGTGAGATGAATGCCATTACTAAAGCAAATAACACACTTAGAACAAGTGTCCTCTCCCCCACCGCAGCCACAGCACACTAGTGCCACATACGTCAAATCCAGCAGAAACATCAATGTCGACCCAATAAAATGACAAAAAATCTACATAAAAGATGTATACTCATGTGTATACTTATATACTCAAAGATTTTACTCACCAGAACTTAAGAAACAATTTAGCATTCTTCTCAGAGCGTGTCAAGCAAAAGTAGTGCTCATAATCGCTGTCCTGAAAGCTTTCCCAGCTGGGTCAGGCTAGCTAGCTCCAGGATTGGGTGTCATTTCCTCACAATATCCAGCTTTTCCTTCTAAGTCCGCCATGAAAATGTCTAAGAAAACTTTCCAGAAGACCCCTCCTCCTTCCACCATCGTGAGTTCAATAAATAGCTATCAAAATTAACAGGGATGATTTGGTCAAAGAACACTGATGCACTCCACAAGAAGGGACAGAGTTGACTCTACCTTTTGAGGAGACTGAGGTCCTTCAACATCTGTCGGACAATGTTGAGGATGTTCTATGAGTCTGTGGTGGCCAGTGCGCTCCTGTACGCCATTGCATACTGGGGCAGAAGGCTGCGAGCGGCAGATGCAAATAGACTCAACAAACTGATCCGTAAGGCCAGTAATGTTGTCGGGGTGGAGCTGGACTCTTTGAACACAGTGTCAGAGAGGAGGATGCTGGCAAGAGTGGAGACCATCCTGGACGACTTATCTTACTCACTCCACAACACACTGGTCAGTCTAAGGAGTACCTTTAGTAACAGACTCATCCTACCAAAATGTACCACAGAACGTCACAGGAGGTCATTATTTGCAACCTCTTACCTCTGTATTTTGTGAATACTTGTGCAATATTGTTCTAAATGCATCTTACTTATTTTTATATATTTTTGTACAACGTTTATTCTATTGTATTTGCTCTGTTAACTAGAAACTGTCACTTTATGGGAGTAACAGCAACAAAACAATTTCCTTGAACCTGAACCACTAGCTTGGCTTAACAGAGTGGCTCTCTGACCCTCCAATGAGAGGATATAACATAACAAAAAATTGTATTAACAGTTGCAGAATGACTAAAATAAAGCAGAAAATGACCTGGAAATGACAAAAATTATATTAACAAAAATTAGACAGAAACCACAAGACACAAGACAATGATGTTAAAATGAGACAATACTGCCATGAAGAGGTGTAAAGAGATCAAATTCGATATATGATCTCTGAATATAAAATTATTTAAAACTACCCATTATGACACAAATGAGGTAACTGAGAAACCAAATTACCAAAATGAAACGCAAAACAATCATAAGGGTGTAAAATAACTGAAATGAGCAGTAGTTTTGTATCATGTACCTCCTTCATATTTACCATCTTGTGAGGATTTGCTGGCTTTTATACCAACCAACTATTATTTGGACTTTAATGTGAGTGCAGAATGACCTACTTCCTTAATCCTCTAACCTGCTGCCTTGTTCAGGTCAGACGAGCTAGAGCACTAAAAGAGTTCACATTCTTCTGGTAACGCCCAGGTGAGATTCCAGCTTTCAGTCAGAGAGAGAGTGTGTGAAAGAGAAACCCCTTGACCATTGAATGCTTCTTCTTCTTCCTGTTAGGTTTGAGAAGAAAACATGGCCGTTAGGAAAGACAAAGAGTGGTGGTACGAGGAGGTTTGATTTGACTGACGTCAGACAGTGTTGAATGTGTTCAATGAACGGCATTCATTGAACATGTTTGTATTTTTGTTTACTGTGAACTGAACGCATCATTTTTCAAACTATCAGCATAGACGCAAGTTTCATTCAATCTGGAGGGTTCAGGAAAAAAAGAAAAAAAGAAGTTTTACGACAGCTGTCAGCTGACGTGCGATTTACATGCAACGTGGCTGGTGCAGCTGAAAAAGCTGTTCATGAACTGTTCATGTCTATGAACTTAGTTCAAAATGAAAAAATATGAACTACTTCACCTTTATTTGTGTGAACTGAACTTTGAACTAGTTCTTATTTAGTATGAACTTGCAACACTCTGGCATCAGAGCATTTCTATGTGTGCCTTAGCACGTGTGCTGGATTAAGGTGTGTTTCTTTATGTGTTTGTGTAATGAAATCATGTTTGCTGCCTAAATTATGACTGCTAAATTAATCAACTAGGAAACTGATCAATCTTGTATTGATTTTCATATGTAAAGTACAGTTGTGTGTGTGTAGGTGAATGAGTGTTAATCTTACCAGTATAGTTAATATGTTGTTCTCATACTTTATTAGCCACTGTAGACAGCTGATGATTGATCTCCTCATCATTTCTCCCACCAACACCCTGCGGTGACTCTGTGTGTGTGTGAGTGTGTGAATGTGTGTGTGAGAGAGAGAGTGTGTGCTAGAGCGATTTGTGTGTCTTTAAACCTGACTTCCTGTTTTTTTCCTGAAATGATGTGCTCCCATGGTATAAAATGAAAAATGACAAAATAAGACACAAAACTACTAAAATGAAATACAAATGCAATATAAGGAGAAACAGAATGACTAAAATAAGACCCAAAATAATCAAAGAAGTAAGAACCCCCCCCCCACACACAAAAAAATATTTTGTTTTCAGACTCCACTGTAGTTTATTTCACACATTGTAATTAATACAAACCTCAACCTTTTTGAACAAATAAAAGTAAACTTGAATGTGTAATTATGTTCAGTGTAACAGGTTTGCGTTTGCGTGGGAGCCCATCAAAAACTTGTCCATCTCATCGCTAGTAGCGTCCTTTATTGATTCATTCAGTCCATCTAGAGCGTGACATGGGAATCAATTGTCGCTCCCATCCCATCCAGAGCCCACAAAAATATTCCCGTCATATACTGATCACATGACCACGATAAATAGTAGCCAGAGAAGCACTTTCAGTGAGAGGTTGCTCCTCCCAAGGTGCAGGACAAATAGACTGAGGAACTCCTTTGTCCCCCGTGCCATCAAACTGTTCAACCACCACTCACTTGGGGGGAGGAGGACAAGAAGGAAAGGGTCTGAATGCCTTTTTTAATTAACCTGCAATAGTAAAGTGCAATAACAATGTACCTGGTATTTCTCTATTTATGCAACAACCATGTATGTACAGTCACAATATTTATTTTTATTACTATTATTATTATTCTTTACTGGGTGTTTGGTATTTGGGCTTATTGTACTGTTTCCTACATGTATGTCTGACAGTGCTGTATGCGATGGAGATAAGATAAGATAAGATAAGACATGTTTATTGATCCCACGTATGGGAAATTAACTTGTCACAGTAGCACAGAATTTGTCAAAAATATATACAAAACAGTGACGACTTAA
>JASGAT010345277.1:0-22702 GCA_030220025.1 Chelon auratus | reverse complement strand
ATTGGTGATTCTAAACTGGCCGTAGGTGTGCAAGACTGGAGACCTGTCCAGGGTGTACCCCGCCTCTCGCCCCAATGACAGCTGGGACAGGCTCCAGCCCCCTCTCCAGAGGACAAGCGGTTACAGCAGATGGATGAGTGAATGGTATGTTGCTGAGGGTGGTGCAGATTTGGAGGATAGTGCATGATTGCCACACCCAGACCAATGAATGAATGAGATTTCATGATTCATTTGCACTAAATGAAGAATTTATAAGAGCACAGCAATGCATGCATGCGGTTTGCCCCCTCCCCCGGATGTGTTTGACTCACTCCTGCTGCTAATCCTGACATTCCACATGTTCATGGGCGTGCCTCATTGTTTTGCTGCTTTCTCTCTCTCTTTCCACTTTCTGTCTTTCTGTCTTTCTTCCTGTGCAGCCTGTTCTTGGCAGAGAGTCATTTCACAGTTGAATTTCTGGGGTTGTGGGGGCTGGAACTGCTCGACGTCAAGAAGGAATTTCTCTCACTTCCTACTACTCTATCAGCCCAGAGGAAGCGCGACATAGTACTGATATTGCAGCATTTTTTTTTTCTTCTTCTTCTTGTGAAGGAGGATGAAGCAAGAGGGCAGAGTGTCGGTTTACAACAAGAGAACTGCCGAATGGAGCTTTGAGCCGCACCTGGGAGCATGATTCCCCTCAAAACCTGGCAGGGATTATGAGCAGCGCCTCCTGCATGAAGCAAAACAACCCAAGAGAAGAGTTCAGAAGGACAATGTAAGTGAGTACTGTGAGTAGTTGAAGTGGCGCTTGACGTCTTCCTATGACAGGAATGTACCGTATTTTCAGGGCGGAGGGTCGAGAGAATGACTGCACAGAGTTTTACTCGCTGTCAGGATTAAGGCTCAGACTTCTAAAGCATGTTACGTTTAAGCTCCCAAAAACAGGAGCGCTGGTTATAAAACTACTCGTGCTGTACTGTTCTGTACTGAAATTTTCATCCATGAGTTGGATTAGATCAATGGTCTTCAACGTTTTCCAAGCCCAAGGACCCTCAAACCCCACAAAAATGAATGATGGGCTATTAGTGCAACTGCCATTTATAAACTTAACAATGTTCATTCACTTCACTCACATCCGCTGTTGCGGATATGAGCTGAGGTGTTTTAGCCAGAAATATCTTGCAAAAATAATAGCACTGGGTGCGTCACCCTGGTCTGAACCCACTTGGGGATTGATTTAGAGTTGAGAAGTTCGCAAACGAGCCGAATCTATTGAACGGCTCTTTTAATACGAACGACGGGAACCGAGCAAACCAAAAGAGTACATTGTGAAGATGAGTTTGATTCTGATCCAAATCTTACCCTATCATTCCTCCCAGAGATTAATTCCCGGATAAAATAAGTGTCGCCAATTCTGGCATCTTGAAAAGAAACAAATATCAAAACGAGCCAGTCTTTTGAACGGCTCCTTGAAAGGAATCGAAATGCAAGATCCGGCTCCCCTCTTAAGTGCCATAAATTTGAATCGATAGACTGAATAGAGGGACGGGTCCAGGCTAGTCTTGTGCTGTGAGTAAGTGAGTAAACAGGGGACTAAAAGGACTTCCTCCCCCGCTTGTTCTGGGATTAATGATGGAGTTTTAAATTACAGTGATGGCGTCGGTATAACAGATCTGAAGCAAACAGAAGTAATCGTACTCCATGTTAAAATGTTAAATCTCAACAAACAGCTGCTCCACGGTTGCTTTTGATAAGTCATGAGCAGGAACATCATATCTGTAAGCGCCGGTTAGCCGTGCCAGGAGGCCAGAGATAAGACTTAGTCAAATCCACTTACTCAATCAACAACCAATGCCCATCAAGGTAACACAATCTATGGCTATGTGTTCTGCTGCAGGCTCAGCTTCAGGCTCGCCTACATTTTCTCATACAACTTGTTCCAGTTCTGCGGTCACACATGGATCCTGGCTAACACCATCGCCAGGTTTCTCACATTTGGTCAAGGTGAGGTTGAAAGAGGAGCACGGATAAAAGATATACCTGTTATGCGTATGCTTAAATATCTGATTTTTTGACTCGGCAGATGCTTTGGCCGACACGTTTTACTCCGTCGGGTTGGTGATGAGCCTCTGCCAGCTGCTCTCCATCCTGGAGTTGTTCCACATCGCGGACGGGATCGAGAATGCCCGGCTCCTCCCTCGCTTCATCCAAGTGTGAATCGCAGCTCACCTCTGAAATGGGAATTTATTAATCATGAGGATGTTCAAAACATTTTCATTGCTCATCCTCCCCCATTTTTTTTTCCAGGTTATGGAGAAAAACGTCCTCCTGATCATAGTCATCATGCTGGAGGAGATCCAGAGTAAACCGGTTGTGTGTGCATTGTTCTTCTTGTGGAACGTCCTGGACCTCTTAAGGTATGCAAACAGTTACAGATCTTACATTTATATTTTCTTTGCAGCAATTTATTAACACAGTGATGTTTGCCATGACTATTCATGCTCAGATGATATACCTTAACACATAATAGAGGCGCCTGAGGATTTTGAGGCTTGAAGGCTTGCTATACATTTAAAATCCACCAAGACCATTTAGACAATTGTATTTATATAGCGTCAATAACAATACAAATTGTCTCAAGACGCTTTACAAAACCCGGCCTGAAACCCCCAGAGCAAGCCTGAAGGCGACGGTGGCAAGGAAAAACCTCTTTGCAGTCCAATATTCACACACTATTCGTCTGTCACTCAGTGACAAATGTTCTGCCATGTTCAATGCCCAGACAGCTAAACAACAAGCTGAAAGATGCTATAAAGCTCAAGCTGGGACAAGCAGAACGGAGTGGAGTAAAATGTGGGTGAAGTCAGACCTTTACTGTAAACAAAGTTTACAATTTTTTTATGGGTACTATTGCAGATGATTCATTTTTTTTTCCTTTGGCTACGCATATCATATTAAATAACGAACACTGCCGTGCCGAGGTTTTAAAGCCACAGAGTTCCAAGTTAGCTCACAACTACGACTTACGCACCAATGACAATCAACACTGACAACAAGACACTTTGCAAAACCAGAGCATCAGAGATCTTATTGCTCCAACTTCACTTCACTGGCTCCCTGTAAAATCCAGAATTTAATTTGAAATTCTTCTCCTTACATACAAGGCCCTTAAAAGCAGAGATCTGCCTAATCTTAACGATCTCACGGTGTCATATACTACCCCAATAGAACTTGTGGTCTCCTAGAGTTTTAGAACATTGAACCATCCCTTACGTTATGCTGCTATGGGCCTAGGCTGCTCTGTCTCTATCTCCCCTCACCTTCACATTTCTGCGAGTGTCTCATACCTAGAGCTGCGTTTATCTGATCTGTGGTCCTGGCAAGATTCTCTGATCTGCTTCTGATAGCGTACATTCATACAGTGCTATGCAACATACTGCTTGTATGCTTCATCCAGATGGACATATGAAGTCATCTGTTTGTTGCATCTGCTGCTTTCTTCCCCTCCTCTCAAGCACATGGGCTTGAGGCCAATATGAGCTGCTCAAGGTTTCTTCCTGTAACAAGGAAGTTTTTCCATTGCCAGTTTTGACCAAGTGCTTGCTCGGAGGTCTTTTTTTGCTCTTGATGTTAAATAAATAAAATGGAATTGATCGGAGACACTTTATTCTCTGGACTCTGGACCACTGGCTAAGTTCATCCGGCATCCTGCAGGGCCAATACTTCAAAAAAGTATATTATATTTCAATTTCCATAACAAATGACTTCCAGGACTATCTTAAACGTTCTCTGAATGCAATCTTTTGAAAAAAATTAACAGCAACACACTATCATCTTTTTTTGTGCTGCTCCATCCTGATTATTGTCAGTTTATAAGCAGTTATGGCTTTTTTCACTTTTACAAAACACGCAAAGTCCTCACAAAGACAGCCATACACACATGTCCTCACAAAGACAGCCATACACACATGTCCTCACAAAGATAGCCATACACACATGTCCTCACAAAGATAGCCATACACACGTCCTCACAAAGATAGCCATACACACATCCTTACAAATAGAGCCATACATGCATCCTCACAAAGGTAGCCATACACACATGTCCTCACAAAGACAGCCATACACACGTCCTCGCAAAGATAGCCATACACACGTCCTCACAAATAGAGCCGTACACACATCCTCACAAAGGTAGCCATACAGACATGCTCACAAAGATAGCCATACACACATGTCCTCACAAAGACAGCCATACACACGTCCTCGCAAAGATAACCATACAAATGTGTGTGCGTCTGTGTGTATGGGTTTTTGATGAAGCCGTGCTTGAGCCTGTAGTTCCATGGCTTGGGAGCGACTGGTTTAGTGGACTGTATAAGGACTTTTAAAGCGAGCAATGCCCTACTCTAATCCATGTAAATCCATGGCACTTGTCCAAATAGGGAAATTCTGCACCCCAAAAGTCCCTGAAGCGTCAGTACTTTCATTTGTTATGTGGCTTAATTGTGAATTAAAACCTTGTTGGTTGTCATTTTGATGGATGCTGTGTGATGACAGGTACCCTCATGAGCTGCTGTGCGTTATGGAGAAACCCTCTGTTGCCATGCTGTGGACTCGCTACACGCTCTGGATCCCCCTCTACATCGTCTCTGTCGCCACTGAAGGTGACTACACCTTTGCTGACTCCGTCTATGTGCGAAAACTCCATTAAAGCCTCTCAGTAAAGCTTTACTTTGCAACAACGTGTCAAGGGCTGTTGCGCAAATGTGTAAGGGAAGTGGTGGGAGCGTACAGGAAACTAGTTGGCAAAGCATAGCAGATGATGATAACATTTCAGGAAGTGTTGTGAAAAAAGCCCATTCCAGTGTAGTGTGCCTTTGCTGCAAGCCGACACTCTCTGGTGAAGCTCTGGCGAATCAGACACAACACACACATCGGTACACAGGCAAGGCAGTCAGATAACAAGTCACCACAGGCATAATGTGAAGCCCATTAAAACATCAGTCTGCTGTTTAATAGTCTTATTTCAACATCTTGTACCACGTCTTCCATTTCTCTATAAGCGTTTCTGTGTCTTCTTCAGTTGTGACCATCTACCAGGTCCTACCCTACATTGAGCCAACAGCTTCCTCCAACAACTCCTCGGCAATGCCTCCACAAATTAACCTCCCCTCGGCCCTGATGCTCTACCTGCCCGTTCTTGCTCTTGGTAAGATGAACTAATCCTGTTTTCCCCTCTCAAGGATTTGAGCTTCTTAACAGTTCAGTTGGCTTGGTTTCATAATGCACCAAATGTTTTGAATGACTGCCAGACTATTTTACTGAGGAGCCACATTGTTGTAACACTTGTACAATGCGGGTTGACACTGCAGTGCTGAAATAAGCAAGGCCTTCCCTGAAAAAGATAATGTCTAAATGGTAGCAAGTTCCTCCAAAACTGGAAATATGGATGTTACTTAGACATGCAGCGCTCAGCAAGAGCAGACCAGGCTTTAGGAACAACTCAAGAACAACCTGGAGAACAGCACAAGGTGTTGACCTGGCCTCCAAATTCACTAGATCCCCCCACTAGCAACAGACTTCTGAGGACACCCTCAGAAGGCCCATCTCCATTTTGTCATGAGATGGGCCTTCTGAGGGTAGGAAGGTGGTCAAAATGTTATGCCTGATTGGTGTATAATTCTGCATTAATGGAGTCTTCATTGGCGCGTACAGTATAAAGTGCTATTTCGTTATTTCATAGTTTTACCGTCTTAAGTTTCCACGATCTAGAAAACTGTATGGATGTAAAGGTTTGCGTCCAAAATTAACCTACTTCTTTTCCTGAAGACATACTGCACTTTTTTTAGCTTTTGCCAACTTCTAAAAAACAGGATAATTGTCTTTCCAGGAGCTTCCGTAACAGTCTGGCAGCTGCTGAAGGAGAGACAACACCAACTGGGCAAATGGAAGAAGAAGAAGAAGAGGAAATGACGTGGGCAGTCAATGAACACTTTCACAAGTTTCCAGGAAAAATAGAATAAGAAGAAAAGGAATGAAAGTCTTTTATTTTGTTTTAATCCAGGTGGTTTGATGATAAATGATAAATGGTTATTTAAGAGAACCTCCACAAGTCTGCCTTCATTCACAGTTCGTCTTGCGTCTTTAATTGAATTATTGTTCTGACAGTCCTCTTGGATTCGCGAGCTACGACAGCGCGGTGCAGTTTAAGCTTTGAGATGATGGAAATGTCTCAGGCATTTTCCAAAAGCCATCACATGGAAAGATGCGGCTTGTGCGGTAAAGCTCCAGCGTGTGTGTTTCTGTGGTAACAGCATGTTGTTGTTGTCGTTGTTGACTCCGCCGGGCTACCAGCCGTAAGCTCTGGTCCACACGGCTTTCTTCTTGAACTCGGCGGATCCCTTCAGAGCCAACAGAGCAGCTGAAACAACAACACCACACAGATAGTCAGTCAGTCACATAAACGCATCTCAGCTTTTCCGTTTCCAAAGTCGCCACCTGGATTTAACTAGGTAGGTGCAAGCCTCCCATTGGATAATTACTGCATGGGTGATTATCTTTCAGCTGGCAACAAGTTATTTAACCCCAACTGATGCAATGAGTAGCTTCTCATTTCTTCAACAACCATGTCTAAAGACACATCCTGTGGTTGTGGAAAAGATGTTAGTCTGTTTGAGAAGGGTCAAATCATTGGCATGGTATCAAGCAGAGAAAACATATAAGGAGATTGTAGAAACTACTAAAATGAGGTTAAGAACTGTCCAACGCATTATTAAAAATCAAATGGAAGAAAGACAACAGTAGAACTAAGTAGCACCGAGTATCTGATCAGGGGGAAAAAAAAAACTTGATCTGGTCGTCACTACTGAATAATGAATAAATCTAATCATGAATTAACCAAATAAAATGCACATGATTAATTAGCAACGGCTACAGAGACATAAAACAAAACAAAAATGATGTTTTGTGTAGTTTACCTTTTGCCGTGCTGATGGTCGTGGTCGACAGATTCTGTTCGGGTCCTTCTATGATGCTGAAAAGCCAGTCTATGAACTGAGAAACACCACGTCATTGTCAAACCGTAGCTCAATCTGGAACATAGACCCATCAGATGAACACGAACGTGACACCAAATAAATGCTCATGCCTGAATGGCGCGAGCGGAAACACAAACCTTGTGCGTCTGGCTGCTCCAGGGCTCCTTGTCCAGAAGCAGGGGCAGACTGTGGGACACTCCCAGCAGGCATTGCGGCAGGGCGAGCTCAGTGAGGCGCTCCTCGCCGTACAGGCCATGCGTCCGCAGGCCTGCGGGCTTGGGGTCTGGTTGCCACGGGAACCACTGGGCCCGGATGCCAAAGAGCAGGGGCATGACGTGGTCGCCCCAGGAAACAACGGCAGCAGCGAAAAGCTGGAACAGGAAGTCGGTGGCCTTAAGAAAATAAAAAATGTATTAGCTCAGTACACGATAGTACAACAGTGTGTTTCTAACCAGGGTTAGGGTTCTCTCAGCCAGTCAAAGTTACACAAAATATTTAGACCGAGTAGTAGGAAACCACAACAGTATGAGAATTCACACTCTGCACTCTATTGATACTCAAAGTAAGTTGGATGGCTGAGGAGGATCTGAGAGTACGGGATTGTGAGGATAATTGGAGAAGTTCAGACAGATACGATGGAGCTTGGTTGTGAAGGATCTTGAAGGTACGTAGTATAGGAAGTCATTGGAGCTGCTGAAGAACTGGGATGATGATGGTCTATGGAGGGAGGTCAGGTAATAGGCGGTTTAGGTTTCTGCATCAATTTGACAAGCTACGATGACAGCCTAGACCCTAACACTGTAGCTTGACATGCACCTAGGCTACATATGTAGGTTACGACGTACGTAGGTGACGACGTACGTACGTAGGTGACGACGTACGTAGGTGACGACGTACATACGTAGGTGACGACGTACGTAGGTGACGACGTACGTACGTAGGTGACGACATACGTAGGTGACGACATACGTAAGTGACAACATACGTAAGTGACGACTTACATAGGTTACGGCGTCCAGTCCTGAAGCACTTTAACTGAGCCTTGATGGTGCGAGCTGCAGCGTTTTGGGACCAATTGAGGTTTATGGAGACATTTGGAGGGTGGACCAAAAAGAACAGAGGTACAGTAGTCGATCCGTGATGTGAAAAGGACGAGAAAGTCGGTGATGTTTTGTGCTAGGGATGGACGAAGCCGAAAGTAAGCAGACAGAGTACCGTCAAGGACGACGCCCAGACTCTTTACCTTAAGTTGCAAATGAATAACAATAATTAGTGTCCCTGAATTACGTGGAGGCAATATTTTAACAGATTGGAGGCATATACATGTTTGGCTGTTGAATTACGCATCTTTCTCGGTATTAGTCGATTCCCTCTTTTTAACTCTCACCTACAAGTTAAAACACGTGGCATATACCGAGTTATCCGCGGCATGTGACAACACCACACAGCAGATTTTCACAGATTTTTCGCAGCGCAGAAACATACCAGTCTGGTGTCTCCGCACGCGACAGGAGTTGCACCATAGGCGACATTTCGGACATGTCCCATCAGCTCCAGGAGCCACTCCATTCGTTTGGAAACTCCTGCGACAAAGAGAGAACCAGTTCAGAGTGCCGACACTGTACAAAGGTGAATGTGACAAACACATGGGGTTTATTTATTTACATTAGGAGAGAAGAATTCCCCCACAGGGAGGTATTTCTTCTCTTTCTCGTAATGCAAATGAAGCAGGGGACTCTCTCCGGCTCTGGAGGCCTGAACTGGTTTCTGGTCTGACCTGTATTGGCGCTTGCAGCCAGGCGACACTGGTAAAAGGTTTGCAGGAGGAACCAGCCCACTCTGCGGCTCGGCCAACCGCGGAGCACCCCCGCGATTACATCGTTGAGGCCCAGGAGGGGAACTCTGCCCCGGGACGTCAGAAAAGCCAGGACAAAGCAAGTCTTTTCCATCTGATCCTGAACAATACGGAGCAAAGCAATTTTCTTTTTATCTTATCTCAATTTTTTTTGTTGTTATAGCATTTGTGCTTCTTTTTTAAGACATTGTACCTCTGAGACTCGAGTGATCCTGTCGATCTCCGCATCCGACATCTCAGACAGACACTTGGCGATGCCCACGTACAAATCCACTTCATCATCCTAAAACAAGAATGACAGAACTTTATCATGAGCTGAAGGTTGCAGCTCAGTCAAGTGGCCTACTTTAAATACAACCGATAATGTATTGTTGTTTAAACACACGTTGTGTCATATTTGATGTCAGGAGTCATTATTAATGATAGTCATGAACGTCAATATGTGTATTCAGCCTTTTATTCAGCTTTGGTTGGTTTTTCACCAAACTGCAGTTAGTTAGTTAAAACTGTAAATATATAATCTGTAAATATTTTTTGTACCTTTAATATATTTACTCTTATATAGTTTACTCCTCCTAGCTTCTTTCATCTAACTTGACAGTGATACGGTAACAACAAAATTTCCCTATGGGGATTGATAAAGTCTTATCTTATATTTTATCCTATGTTTTAGCTTATCCTTAGTTATTCTACCTTTTATCTTAGCCTTTCTTTTATCCCATCTTTTCTTTGATCTTATTCTATCGTTTATCTTGTCCTAAGAGTATTCCCATCTTTTATCTTATTCTATCTTTAATCCTAATAGGCAGTTTAGACTTCTGCGTTAAGTTGATGCAGACGGTATCGCGATAACGTAGACATCTACGCAGACCCTACGCAGACCCTAACACCGTAGCCTGACGTGCACCTCCCCAGAAAAGCAACTACGCACCACGGTGACGCAGACCTCAAGCAGGAAGTTGAAACTAAAATGAACCTGACTGGCAAAAAAAGACACAGCGCCAACTAGTGTTTGGGTGGAGTTGTTACAGAGCGAGCCAGACTGACGATTACACAAGTATAAATGGTTTGCACCAGTGTAGGCTATGTACGTAGGTTACGACATTTAAGATAAGATAAGAAAAACCTCTGTTAGTCCTGCAATGGGGAAATTGCAGTTTACAACAGCTTACAGAAAATGCAGAATAAAAAATAACAAGAGCAAAAAGAGTAGCTGTAAAAGATAAATAATGAAATAGAATCGGATAGAAATATTGCACAGATTGAATTGTAATACTGCACGGGTTGAATTGTAAAATATTGCATAGACTGGTGTCAAGCTGTTATTTGGAGTTTTTACACCTTATGGTGTAATACTATTTTTACACTTGTGGTGTAGTAATAATATTTGGGTCCCACAGTACTACATAAGCGCCTTAAGAGTTATCCTATCTTTTATCTTATTCTATCTTTTATCTTATCCTAATAGGGAGGTTAGACTTCTGCGTTAAGTTAATGTAAAGGCTACGGCAATAACGTAGACCCTAACGCCGTAGCCTGACGTGCACCTCCCCAGAAATGTAACTACGCAACAGGTGTGATTGGTCCACTTGGTAGTAGCGTGTTTCTGCTTTAGTATTTCTAGCTGCTCCTCCATCTCCGCAGTTTTCAAATTGATTGTTTTGGATCAATAAAGAATCAGTAAGGTTAACCGAGGAGGTTCGGAGATACAGGATCGTGTTCGGCGAAATTCGGCTAAAATTTCATCAAAAGTTTCAGTCGCCATTGTTGAAAGTGAAGCAGGAAGTAGAAACAAAAAATAATCCGACTGGCAAAAAAGACACAGCGCCGACTAGTGTTTGGGTGGAGTTGTTACAGAGCGAGCCAGACTGATGACTGACGTAGGCTACATACGTAGGTTACGTACGTAGGCTACGGCGTCCATGTCCCGCAATAATACTTAAGCGCCTTAAGAGTTATCCTACCTTACATCTTATCCTATCTTATTCTTTCTGATATTATAAGATATAGGTTTTCTGGATTTAAGTAGTTTAGGTGTAGAAAATGTCCCAGAGTAGACTATTTCACTCTAATGTGCAGTAAGAAACACAGAAGGCTGATGGAGAACTTAGGTAGCTCGGCCTGACCACCAACTCTGTCGGTACATCTGTGGCAAACGTAGGCTCTGAAATTTGTTAAACTGACTGATGAATAAAGTTGAGAGCTGTTGACAAGTCAGCAGAAGATGAAGCACCATCAGTAGTTCAAGTGTGTGCACTGTAAATAGCGTCGGTTGTGTGTAAACACAGACAGCGCTTCAAATGTCAATTAAACTATTCATCTTTCTCTTTGAGCGTGGATGTGAATGTGTAAACAGGCCTACTGCACCTGGATTTGGTTGGGCAGGAGGGCGAAGATCTTCTCGGTGGTGGAGCAGAGGATGGTCCAGCAGTTGTTGGGGGGGTTTGGGAGGGCCATGGCTTGAGCGAGGCCCCGGAGCAGAGAGCAGCACAGGAGCAGACGCTGGGACCGGACGTCCTCCTGGAACTGCTGCAAACCCAGACTCTCGACGTAGACCTGGAGCTTGTCCTCGGCCACGTGCTTCATCCACAAGCCCAGGTTCTCGTACAGGTAGGCCCTGGTCTGGTACTGGAGGAGAAGAACATCCAAGGACTCCGTCTATGGCTTTCTTAAACCTTTTCTTATATATAATCAGTTGGTTTGCACAGTTTTACTCAGATCATATTTAGAATTCAACTTACACTAAGACTGTGGACGAGCGGTGGTGACAGCCAGGAACCCAGAAACAAAGAGGCACTCTGGGAGGACTGAGCTTGAGATGCTGCTAGCACCACACACTGATGCTGCACATCCTCTCCTGTCAAAGACGGAAATAAACAGACTGAACACAACGCTCAATCTCTTTGTACCCAAGGGTCAAACGAGTGAGAGGGTTTACCGAAGCTCAGCCTCATCAGAGGAGACAGGGCAGCGCTCCAGTTGATGGGGGGATACTGGAAGCTGGCTCCGACCGTTGCCAAGGGCGTCAGGGCCGTCTTAACCAGGGCTGGATGGGAGAACTCTGGACCTGGGTCCACAAGGAGAGAGAAGATTGTTGTGCTGCACCGTTTAAGAAAGGCCGAGTCGTCAACTTTTGTTTTAGGTCCCTCACAAACCTTTCCTTCCAGCCTCCGCGATGAAGTCCGTGACGGATCTGATGACGCTTTTCTCTGGGAGGTAACTGAAATCCTGAGGAACTGAGAGGACGAGGGGACGGCATGAAGAGAGGAAAACAACAAAACAGCCAACAACCAGGTTCTAGTCTGGTCCAAGATGAAGTCAATTTAAAAAGCGTTTCTGAACCACGGCCATTTTCTTAGGGCCTGTTCAGACCGAGCATTAAGATCTGACCTGGGTGACAAAATCCGATCTCCTTTGGTAGTGTGAACGCAATGCATCCAGAGTCACACAAAAAATCCCTTGTCACACTACCAAAGGAGATTGCACAGGATTCAGATCACGGACAACCTCCGGATGACTTTACCTTCATTAACAAAGATTATGGTGCATATGGAAGAGTTAGAGTTAGTTATAGTTTTGTGCACGTCTAACCAATAAATAATGTTCTTGGTTCTGAAACAGCAGTAGAGATCCATTAGAGACAGCAGCTGTTAAAATATTGACGATGTCGGGGCTTATTTGCATACAAAGCCCGAAACTGAAATCGGATCTGGAGACACGTGTCAATGCTAGGTCTGGACACACGTAGCTAACGTTAGCCACTTGCGATCAGATTATCCCAGATCGGATCGCAATGCGAGGTCCGAACAGCGCCTTAAGAGTTTAGTGCTGCAGCAGGGCATGAAGCGCCGTCATACATCCGTGTTACCTGCTGTGTGACTGTGGCTGGTGGACACGCTGGCCAAATGCAAATGTCCCACCAAACAGGCACTGTTGGACTGCAAACCTATGGCTCCCGAGAACGTTATGATCTGCGAGTGGTTGTAAACAACGACAAAAATACAGTTTAACCAATAAAATCAGTACGCAGCATCCTTGCATGTAAATCCAAAGCGAAGATGGAGATAAATAAAGATAATAATAATGAGTTCTACCTGTGTGATGGCCCGAATGACCTCATTCAGTCTGCTCTGCTGCAGGGAGGAAAGCTCCAACTCGCTCTTCAGCTGCAGAAAATCAAAGTCAAACTGTACTATGAGAGGAAAGAAGTTTTATTTATAGCCCAGATGAGATGTTACTAATACACAAGGTCTATTCGTTGGCCGCCTCATATTCCCAACATCCAGAGTGAAGAAGAGAGGGATGGCCTGTATGCTACGATCATGTCATGTCAAACATTTTCAATAAGAAGTTGCTGAGAATATATCAATTGTAGTTTTCATATACAGTTTCAACATGCAAATTATTTTCTTCTTGATGTTCCTTGACTTCATTGCACCATCTATGCACCAAAATGAAGGACAATTTATTTCTGAGGAGCTGTTCCACCATGGGAGGGGCTAGCCGAGCACGTGACTGAACCTCTTACCTGAATGAGGTAACTCTCAGATCCAACTAAAGCCACCAGTCCGTTCACTGCGGCCAGTCGCTGCATCGTGGGACAACCCTGCAACACAAAGACGAGTCCTCTGCTCAGATCAAACACTCTTGTCTTTAAAGATTTTTTTTTGTGTGTGATTCAGACTGAGAAAAATGGGCTTGGGACTTGTACCTCAGCCAGTAGGATCTTGATCCAAGCAGCCAGCAGACGAGGGTGGATGTCTTCTGCTTTACCGTGCCCGGACACCGACAGGCCGTGAACTACCAATCCTAAAGCCAGGGAGAAGCCTGGGGTCTGGACACATGGGGGAGACATTCGTGTTTAACGCAGGCCGAAGACATTAGAGACGTATCTAGAGAAGTATTTCTTGACAACCAATCAGCTGTTCCGCCAAAAACCACGGAGGAAGCAGCTGCTTAAGCACTCCTTGCCGACCTGCTGGCTCTCCTCGGTCAGGGTGCGCAGGGTGTTCATGACCTCCTCAGCCTTGGCAGCATCGATAAGACCGCTGCCGAAGGCCGAGACGCCCACGCATGCCACAGAGTACGCCAGGACCTGCACAGGTGGAGATTAAAGTTAAAAAGCTGATCAAAGCACAAATAAAGACGAATGGAGTCATGTTTTCCGGTTCGTAGTTAAATAATAAAAACAAAAAACCTGGATTTCTTCTCTCTACACCATAGACTGTATAAATATGGACGATGGAACCGCTTCTCAAAAGTGAAGCCAAAGCAAGTAGAGCTCCCCCTGGTGACTGGCTGCAGTATAGGTCATAAGCTCCGCCCCCTCCATGTTAGTGGGCGGGACTTGTGTCTAGAACTAAAACTTTTCAAGGATGGTTTCTGTCATTTCAGGTAGTTAATATAACGTTGTTGCATGTTCAAGTGTCAATTTTTTGTTTAAGTTTTGTTTTAGTTTTTTATTTCTTGTTATTTAATTTGACGCTATTAATTAAACGAAAATGCGAGTGAGTCTGGAGGAAGTGTGGGCGGGGCATCTACTGTATATCGTGGCTATTTCTTGGACTGTGCTGATCGGACTCTGGCTCCTCGGGTAAATAGCGTCAATTTGGTCAATGAGAGGAAGTGGGGATGCGTTGTCCATATTTATATACAGCCTATGCTTTTTACTGACACACATGTTCTCCGAACCACTACAGATATTACATACATCACTGCCATGAAATGAATTTTGACTGTTAGAGGCTAACCCATGGTAGCTAAGCTGCCTCAGAGTAAACCAACTATACAGGTTTGGTGAAGAAGCATTCAAGTGGTCGCTGTACCTCCTGCAGCATACGCCCCTGGCCGCTGCTGTCCTGCAGGTTGACCAGAAGTTTGTCAAGGATTCGGCTGACGTGGGCGCGCTGGTCCGTCTGTCCGCTACTGCAGAGGGCGGCGAGCACCAGACCCAGACCCAACATACAGCCAGTACTGAGGAGAGGAAGGAAGAAGAGGAAGAGTTGGAACTAAATATTCTGTTAAGAGGACATCTAAACACAGGTTCCCTCTTTTCTGCTGCACATATTGTAAATATCATGTGTATTCTTACTTGTATTCCAGGTCTGGGTTGAAGGCGCAACTTTCCAGAGCATCCAGAGACCTGAAGAGGAGATCGCTGTCCTTCTGAGCGGTGACGTCACTGGATAACAGAGAAGGACGGGTCAGCAGTAGGTCACCGCGTACGTTTGAATACGTCGTCGTGAGGATCGATTACCTGAGGCGCTGGTGGTGCAGACTGGACAGCACCATGCCCAGCGCCAGGCCCGAGTGGAACTGGATGGCCTGGGAGTCGTCGGCGGTGGGGGACCCCGGCAGGCCGGCCTGCAGCGCCGACAGGACCTGGACGAGGCCGTCCCTCTGCCACACCACCAGCACGGGGACCAGCAGGGACAGGGCCAGGCTGGCACAGGAGCGAGCTATGGCGCTGGCGGTGTTCTCGCCCGAGTACGAGCGCTAAGGGTGAGGAGGGGGAAGGTGTGTGCAGTTTTTCCTAGCTACGAATGTTGATCATCTGATCCTGAATATACAGTCACTGTTGTTGCACGTAGATGTAACTTACATGCAGGAACCACGGGAAAACTTGTCCTCCAGCCTTGTAGCTGCTGCTGATGATACTGAGGAGTGTGTCAAGCACCATCGCCAACCAGCTGGCAGTGGGCACGAACTCTGGTCCAGCCTGCAGTGACAAGGCAGTCGGTCAGCCATATTTAAAGCTAGCTACAGTTCAGGAGGTTCCCCGCGGCTTGTTTTGTGCGAAGACGTGATTGGGCGTCTTACCCCAAGGCTGCCGTCGCTATCAGCGGGCAGGCTGCTCTCATATTTGGCGAGGACGGCAGCCAGGCCGCTCAGAGCCAAAATGGAGTTCCCCTGAACGACAGGACTGTCCCTGGAGACCGGCACAGAAGCAACCAGCAGTGAGTGAGACATGTTGCTTACCGACAAGTTTTGTTTCCCTTGCAAATCTAAAATGCGGCGATCGCATGAGACGGGACTCACTTTGTGGCTGTTTTGATGACGTCTGTCAGCTGATCTCTGGCCCTGAGGCGGGAGGAGAAAAGCAACGGTGAAGAAGAAAATACAGATGCAGAAGAACAGTGGCTGAAAGTTTGAGTTTAATTTTCTTCCCTGGGTTTATTCTGTGCTTCAATTTAGCAGCAATCTGTAATCGGCACCATCAGTTACGGATGGAAGAAATACTGCAACCCAATTGGACAACACTTTCAAACATAGACTGTATATAAATATGGACTACACGTCGCCACTTCCTGTCATTGGCCAAACTGACGCTATTTTCCCAGGGATACGGGCGGCGCCATCTTGCGACTTTGGAGCCAGAGTCTGATCAGTACGGTCCGAGAGTGGAGCCACGTGGAGCGGCGATATCGATGCCCCGCCCACACTTCATCCAGACTCACTTGCGTATTCATGTAATTAATACTACGCTCTGCTCTACCTCCACCAGTTACAAGCAAATGATGGATTATACATTGGACTTATTTTTTTAATTGTTTTTTACAATTATCACGCTTTGCAGAGCAGTTGGCATGGCAACTGGTAGTCGCCATGATGTCACATCCTGTTTCTATAGCATCAAATAACGAACTAAAACGAAACGTATCCAAACAATTGACACTTAAACATTCATCAACATTATATAAACTACCTAAAATGATTGATCCTTGAAAATTAATTATTTCCCCTGTATTTTAGTGTTTTAGTTTAAGGCTCAAGTCCCGCCCACTAACACGGAGGGGGTGGAGCTTATGACATATACTGCAGCCGGCCACCAGGGGGAGCTCTAGTTGCTTTGGCTTCACTTTAGAGGAGCTGTTCCAGCGTCCATCTTTATACAGTCTATTCTTGCCAACAGCCAGATTTTTGTTAAACATTTTCTTATAATAGCCAAAATATATGTTTAGTTAATGTATAGTCTTTATTTTGGTACCAGTTTTAACCAGTCTTTAAAATCTGATGGGAAACATCTATATTATGCTACATTATAAGAAATGTACTAAACAGCTACAACATAATCATAATGAAGCTTTTGTTGGTGACAAACTAGACTTCTGTTATGGTCTAATACATAATGTACTCGGCAATTATCACAATTAGTTCTGAATCCTGTTTAGCTGTAGTCATCTTATATATACTGTGTCAGTGACTCCTCTCACCACATCCAGGCACAGTGCTGTTTGTACTGCAGCTCTTGCGGGTCCCCTTTGCCTTGTTTCTGCTGCATTTCCAAATCAGCTCGTCGGCCCTGAACACAAATTAAACACAAAAGAAACGCCAACGTTAACAACTGCGATGCTACGGGTATCGGTACACTCGGTTTCAGCCTCCCGCCTACTACAACATAACTCTGGAGAGAAAAGACAGAGTCTGTGCTAAGGAAGCCCAAAGAAGCTAATCTTTGTGTATGCAAAAAAAAATCCATCAAATTCTCATTTTCTTGTTGAATTGTACTAACTCCATTCAGGGAAACAAAGAATTGCACTGATGGCTGATAGCTGCTGACTGACAGTTGTCTTCTCTTTGCTCTATTTAAGAAGAACATCGGTCACATTGGTACAAACCTGTAGGACGGCGTAGAAAGCCCGACTCATGAAACCCCTCCAGGCCTGGGGCAGGAGGAGCGCGCGGTGCCATTCCGAGGGCTGAATGTTCACCTGCGGAGCAAAAATAAATCAGAAAGATGACATTTTTTTTAAATTGGCATCTACGCCAAAGTCGAAGAATGCGAGAGACACGGGGCTGGGACGTACTTCGTGAATGAGGGCTGTCAGCGTCTGCTGGTAGCTTCGGCTCCGGCCCAGGAGGAAGCGATCGATCGGCCTGCCGTCGCGGTCCGTCTGCACGGGAAGCTCGTAACAGAGCAGGAGTCCGGCTGCAAGAGACGCATTTTAATGAAAGTTGTGAATACGTGTAGATGGTGGATGTTAATGCTTGGTCTGAACAGGGCCTCCAAACTATATGTATGGCTTGACCCCACTAGAGATAAGTTAACGTGAACAGATGCGTCTACAGAAGACACTCGGCACGAGGACGATCTAAACAGTGTTGGACGTTTAATCACCTGCTAATCCGGGCTTCAGTCCGGGCTGCTTGTTCTTCTCGTAGGTCTTCAGCATGAACGAGGGGATTCCCGCAACCGTCTTGCCCTGGTCCGATCGCAAGCCACCCCCCCTCAGAGCGGTGAAGTACACTCCCCGCGGCATCTGGCTCATCTCCTGCTTCACCAGCGATGTGAGGAAGTGCTCAAAGGCTGTAACAAGGAAAAAAACACCACACAGATTGTGTTTGACGGACTATCTGGTCTTCCTGGAAGCTTCACATACATTAAGGAAAAGATACTGTATGAATGTAACTTACCTGGAAGGACAGTAGTGCAGGTGAGAGCCATCAGTTTCACGTAGGATGAACCTGGGATGGACAGATCCTTCTCCTCGTCCTCTTTCTCCTGTTCATCGTCCTCCTCGTTTTCAGGCAGTTTTGTAGCTGGTCTGGCCTACAGACCAAACAGAGCGTCAAAAATCACTTCTAAAAAGCTGAAGCTTCTTTGTTTCTTTACACCTGAATAAAAATAACACTAACATTGTAATAGCACAAGGACATGAAGGCTGTTCAATGTAAAGTTATAGACATATTATCAAAGCGGAGAAGGACTCTTACCGCCTCGGGAAGATGAGTGATAATGTGGACCGCTGCTTGAAATTCGGCCAAAGCCTTGTAGCCACAGGTGGCTACCTCTGGATCCTGTCACAGCAAAGGCTCGCAGTCAGCTTTTTAATTTCTTTCAACAGAAATAAACGTTTATCTGTTTTTTTTTTTTTCCCACAAGAGAATACGTGACTGGAGTTCTGAACAATACTTTGGGGATGTGTGCAGCTTTAAGGATGTACTGGATGTATTTTAGTCATTTATTTTATTGTTGAGCTATCATTACGCTGCCATCTGACTGACTTAGTTATATTTTGTTGGACGCATTCGGTTGTTAAGGAGACTTCGGCCGTACCCACGGTTTGGGAAATCAGGAAGCGGTCAGTATAGTGCGGAAAGCAAGCAGAATCTAAAGTGCGATCTTATGTCGTGGTAAATAATTTTACCCTGCAGCTGGGGACACACTACACAACTTTCACAGTATTTACAGATTTTGAAAAGACGCTATTTCTGACGCTACTTCCTGTGTCCCCACCCTCTCTTGTTCATTGGTTGTTGGCAACAAACACATGCGCTATCAGATCATGTCCAAACTTGGCTCAAAAATAATACAAAAAAGGTAAACATGTTTGATTTATTGCGACTGAGGTCGGGTCGGGGTCTGATGCCCTCACACACTAACAGATTTTTGTGCCAACTATCCCCACAGATTATCCCCAACTAGTGCATAATGGTCCGGACTTTGCCCAGTTGGGAATTGTGGGTAAAATCTGGCAAAACACCTTATAGTGAGTCCTCAGCTTTTCCCGTTTCAACTTGTGTAGAAAGTGCTAACTTCAAACTATATATCCGTTTTTAAATTGTGTTGACAGGCCAAGTAAATCTATTCATTCAAATTCATTAAAAATAATTTACACCGTGCATTTTCCTGAATATTATCGTCATGTTTGGTGCGCGTTTAGTGCAGAAAGAAACGGCAAAGTACGAAAGCGTTAGCAAGCGGAGAGCGCTAGCTGGCTTCAAGCGCTCAAAAGCAAAAATGCTGTATACAGTCTATGGAGTGACGACAGTAAAAGAGAGAGTTTTGAGATTTGAGAGATTTGTGACGGTTAGACGTAACTTATTGTGACGCCTGATAGTTTTGCAAATAAATAACTGTCCAAAAAGTGCCCGGTGCATTTTCTGCATTTCAATGTGAATAGTTGTATATAACTTTGTTGTTTGCTAAATTTTTACATAAGCTTTTTACACAAGTTTTTCCTGCTTGGATTTTATGTTTTTAGTGTGGTTTTAGGTCCAACGTGTTAATACAGTTTGTTAAAATGAAAGAATAACAGTGAAGTCACACATGTGAGGTTGTGCTGAAAAGAATGACACCAAACAAGGCGAGGTAAACTGTTTGGTGTCAAGCAGAATTTTAGTGGAAGGCCAGATATCCTCAGCGCACATACCTTACTAACGGCATAATTCCAGAGAAAGCTGACCACTTCCTCCTTCAGTTTCTGGCAGAGAGAGAAAAACAGAGATAAAAAACATTATTTAAGTCTTTTAATCATGGTTATACTCAGCATTAGCTATCCCATTTGTTCCTTAAGCACAGGATGGTTTGAGTTACCTCGTACTCCTCCGATTTGACCGTGAGCTGAGGAACCAGAGCCAGAAGCTCGGCCACGGCTTTAACCATCAGCGGACGGGAGTCGCAGCTCAGCTCGGGACCGAGACTTCTCCACGTTGAGATGATGTCCACAACCTGCGTGGAACCGAGTTAAAGACATTAATAACTTGTGTAACTTCAACTAGATTCTGCTTTATTGCTAAATTTATCTGCTAAATTTGTAATACAAATGTGTGCTGGAAACCCTTTAGATAATTATCAAGCAAAAAATCAAATAATCTGATTCATTTGTGCCTAATTGTCGTTACCTGATTTAACCGCTTAGCTCATTTTTATTGCATATAAAGGAGCCTGTGGTCTCTAGTGTCTTCTTTCTTTCAGAAATGTTATCAAAAAACATAATCCCAAAGAAGACGGGAAAGAACACGCCAAGGAAAATGAAAGAGAGAAACCTAGATTCAGGGCAAAGATCTTGTCTTGCTGCTTTATTTCTGACGAGGAATGTATCTCCGTAACTCGGCTCGGTTGAACCTGAAAGGCGACACAGACTAAATATTCTCGGTTTTGCCCTTTTTTCCACTCAGATAGCTCAGAGCATAACTCCATGAAAGCGCAGAACTCCATGTTGTTGTTGTTGTTGCGTGCAGGTGCATTACCTCTGCTCGGCACAGATCCTGCAGTCCTTGCAGGGCGAGAGCTGCAGGCGTCGCCAGGTCCGGTTTGTTGCACTGTTTCAGCGTGAGCGTGATGGCAGCCAGCATGTCGCCTCCGTGCTGGTACGGCCTGACGCACACGTACAAACAAAAGCAAGCTGGATGAACTTCTTTAACCGAATCAGCGGTACCCGTGTTTTAGGCGGTGCAATAGGAAATCTGGTGGCACCAGGTTTAATACTGGCCCAGAGAGGGATATCCAGCACTTGTTGCTTATGTTACTGAGTAAAGTAGTTTAGTAACTAGTAGTTTGGGTGTGAACTGGGTCTGACCTCTCTCTGCAGATGTCCCTGAGGCAGGCGGCTCTGGCCAGGATCTGCTCCCACTGGGCGTCCCTCCCCATCACCAGCCTGCTGTCCTGCTGTCCCAGCAGACGCTGCAGCTCCGGGTAGACCCGGTCCTCACAGAGACAAAGAAGCAAACAAGATGAGGATCCATTTTTTTTTGTTTGTTTTTTTGTTTTTACAGAAAGCCTAAATAATAAAATAAGACAGATGCTGTCAGTAGTTTTAAACATACCTGCTTCTTCCAGAGAGCAGTCATGAGGCGCATTGCCACCGCCCTCAGCTTGGGGGCGCTGGCCAACATGTGGAGAGTCGGCAGAACCATGGGGACGCAGAGCTGGAAGGTTAAAGCACATGGTCCGGTCAGTTTTTAAGCTGTATTCAGTCCAGTTTAATAAGAAAAACAGAAGGTTCACACACCAGAAATGTGACAGTACAGTAGTTTACAGTATAACACGTCAAATCAGACGCATTGCCAAGTAGGACAGAGCTGTGCGGTACCTTGTGAGTCCCGAGGTTCGGCAGGGAGCTGAGCACAGCGTGAGCCAGGCCCGGGTTCTTCTCCTTGGACAGTTTGAACAACAGGACTGGGATGAGGGAAGGGACCTGTGGGGACGCGAGGGAGTTTAGGTGAATAAAACGACATAAATAAGCCCTGCTGGATCTGAGACCCTGGTCAGACCTTGAATTAATATGCGTTTCCAGATCTGATCTCAGTTTTGCGCCGTGTATGCAAACACTGTGGGCATTTTAACAGCTACTGTCTCTAACGGGTCTCTAATGCTGTTTCAGAACCAAGAACAGGTGTGTTTTATGTGTGTGCGCCATGACTTTGTCTTCCCACGTTCCCAAGTTTTTATTGACTCATCTCCGTCCTGACGTTAGTTAGAGCTGCAGATTATAACTCCAGCCCTGGTTGTTCCCATACACACCATCATCTCTGGTAATAAAAGGAAAATAAAACCACCGGTGATTATTGCGGAAATACGTAACTTAGCTCCACATGGCTCCACCTTATACATCAACAAGACCACATTAATAATTAACCTGCTGATACGTTATTTAATTCGACAGAATCACGCTTGTGTGCTCATATTAAACCTTTTCATTCGTTAATTCTTCTTCCTGAAAGGCTCCCATTACTAATAAACAAATGTCCCTTTTTAGACGATCATTTACAACAGGGGTCACCAAACTTTTTTCTCTGGGGGGCGGCCACATTATCGTTCCTGACTGTGATGGGGGGCCGGGGCCTGGTCAGCTATATAACATAGAATTGTATGACCCAGACCAAAATGACCACCAGCATTGTGTAGTAGAGGTTACTAGCCTGGCACAGCCATCCCCACTACTATATCCACACAACTATATCAACACTTGATTCCTGGCACATATTTGTTTATCTTCACTAGTGTTTTGCAAAAGTAGTAATCGAGTCTTCACACTTTGTTTTAATTTGCAATACCACAGGTATTCCATTTATTTATTTTGTAATAAAGATAAAGATTATA
>JASGAT010345275.1:0-10770 GCA_030220025.1 Chelon auratus | reverse complement strand
TAAGACCAGAGAATGATCGCCTCCTTTTTCTCTACAGCTTTTACAACACCACAGCGCTCTTTACGGAAAGATACCAACATACATGCAGACCATCAGCTGCAGGATATCTCTGAGCAGGTAAAGCTGAACCCAAATCCATAACGTCCTCTTCTATCAGATTCAGTATATTTCTGTTGGTTTAGAAAGGTATTATGTGGTATTGTCTTGGTCAGATGGAGAGATCAGTCAGGGATAATCCAAAAACCCCACCTCCGGTCCAGCCCAGGAAGAAGGACTCACCTCTGTTCAAGGTGACACAAGAGAGAATTCAGTCTGAATCACAGCAGAAGATTCAGATGAGAGAAGAAAAAAGGGGTGAAATCAGACCAGCGGAGGCAGCCCGCGAGGTGAACAGAAACACTTTGGATTTACACTTAAATTCATTCGAGATCAGTGTTAATACTTAATTAGAAATACATTTAACTTTTAAACTTCTCAAATATTACCAACTCTCCTTTCCTTTCTGACAGTGCGTTCCAGATTCAACAAGTGGGAACACTCAAACAGATACTGCAGCCTCTCAAAAGGAGGATCCAACATCACGTATGTAGCTGCACGTTTTATTTAAGACTGGACGTTGCTTAATAATTAAGAAACTGAAGTTGTTAATATTGTTTTTTTTTTTTTACAGTGTATGAAGCTGGACAACCTGATTTCTCCACTTGCATGAAGGTGCACTTCACTATATTTCACCTCGGTATAATATGCAAATGTTCTGTCCTCGTTTGCTGACAGCTCTGGAAATTGCATCTTGTGATCCTATGTTAAATATTTCTCAGGTGAAAGAATTGGCTCGGATGTTTTCAGCTCCCGCACCCCGAGACACAGCCGTCCAACCAAAGGACAAGGACAGAGAGGAACGAAAACTGTCACAGGTGATGGATCCCACTTATCACCAAACTGTGAAACCAGGCTGAAGAAGCTTGGGAGAATAATCAATGTTTCCGGTTTGACTCTTTGTAGCCTTGTTTCTGGAAACCTTTCCTAAAGTAGCCTCACGTTGCATTCATTTATGTTTAGAAAAGGTTGTGTCAAGGGTATTTATGCCGGATGCTGAATGTCCTTCAGGTGAAGCTACTGGCTCAAAGGTTTTCAACCACCACAGCTCAGGAAACAGCAGTCCAACCGAAAGGGAACGCCACCAAGCCCCCAAAGCTGTTACAGGTACAGTACACGTGCATCTATAGCCTTATATCTATCAGTGGAAATTACCTTGAGTTGGTCCACTTAGGTCCTGCCTGAAATTTTCAAACATTCATGGTCCACAGAGGACGAACCCTACGAGTCAGTTGTCAAGCAAAAACTAAAAACCACCGTTGGTTTTCTTTGATTTTCTCATGTTAAAGAGATTGTGTTTGAGATTCCATTTGGGACATAATACAAAAATAACAGGTCCATTTTTTTTTTTAGCTAATGCTATAAGATCTCACAAAACATTATCCACCTTTTTCTGACAGAAGAAGTTTCCAGATTCAAAAAGTGCAACCATCAACAGGAATTCTCAGGCTACAACACTACCACTGGAGGACCTTCCCAAACCATGTGTGTAATAATGTGATTTATTCACCCCAGACAATTTCTAAATGCCAAGGCAACATCACTGACGGTGGCCTATGATCTTTTTCTGCAGCATGCGAATCTTCAGAGCTCTCAGGTTTCTCCACTGCTGTGAAGGTAGGGCCTCCTGTGGCTCAAGTCACGTTTCACACATAGTTTCATTTGGTTCCCCTTTTCGGATGTTGCACACACGCTTCGGGTTTCATATTTCTTTACTGTAAACCTTTTTTCTTTACTTACCCGGTTGCTGTTTCCATTATTTGTTTGATACGTCTCAGGTGAAGGATCTGGCCCGGATGTTTTCAACTGCTGCGGGACAGGAAAAACCTGTCCAACCAAGGGAGAACCAAAGGGAGGAACAAAAACCTGCACAGGTGGTAGACCTGCTAAAAATTGAATGGCCAATTTATGGTTTTCACATCTGCACAGTTTAAGTGTTAGTTTTTCCAGATTATTCTCTGAGTCTGCCCAATGGGCTTGGGACGAGGAGGTGACAAACTTGGCTCTGGGAGTAAATATTTTTGGCATGGTGCAGTGGTCTTTCAGTTAGCCTCTCAGAAAAAATTTGCCATGATTGATTTGAGGAACAATGACTTGCAGGCCATTGAAGACCTTTTCGCAACTAGCCAGATGTGAATACCTTGAACTGGGCTTTATATACTATAAAAACAGAGTAGTGACCTGGGAGAGGCCCCTGCCCCACAAATTCAGTCCCGAGGTGGGATTGAACCAACGAGCTTTCGGTTAACAGCATGAATGCATGGACTGATTACGCCACAGAGCTAGAATGTTCTTTGAAAAACATCCCAAACAAAGAAATACATTGTATCCCTTTTTTGATGCCACAGTTTAACTTGTTTAACATGACTTGAAATAGAAACAGAAGTTGATTTAATTGTATGTTGGACATAAGATTGACCAAGAGGCCAGTCTGTGGGGTAGTCAAAATGCATCAATGTTGCAGCTGTAAATAAATTGTTGTACTACGATCGTATTGTCCAACGTTGACCACCCCAAAAAAGTCATGATTGGTTCTGATGTCTCAACCAGAAGAAGTTTCATATAGTTTTACCTTACATTATCCGTTGGACTCTTCACATCTCCCATCTCTGAACACCTCTTTGTAAAAGATTAAGGAAAAGAGAAACTTTTCAAAGTGGCCCCTAATGTGTTACAGGTACATAGGGGTGGTTGCAGTGGTGTTTAAGGTATTTGGGTGTATTTAAATATTCGTTGGATTGCTGAGTATTTATTGTCTTTCAGGTAAAGCTACTTATTCAGAAACTTTCCACTCCCATGGCCCAGAAAACGGCAACATCCAGACCAGATGAGAAAGACAAGGAGAATCAAAAGCCGTCAAAGGTACAGCACCAGCGCTTCTAGTGTCTTTTCAATCTCTTTTCCTTGTTTAAGTCCTCAACATTTCACTGTGAGTGTGAGAACGTGGATTAACCCTCTATGCAATTTTGTTAGAAATACAGCAGAAGAATTAATTAACCAGATAAACACTTTGTGAAGCAGCAGTCACAGTCAGAAGAAGTTCAGTTTGCATTAGCAGGACTTCTGAACCAGAGGAGCTCTGTGAGAGATCAAGTTTGAATAGGAACCTTACAATATTTTACTTTATATATAGTCCAATGGTAGCAAAAACAATAAAAGCAGAACACGTATTTACTCTAATAAGTGAAGGAAAATGTTCATAAGTATGTGTCATGGCATGTGTTACGCATCTCATCTGTTGCCCGATTGTTGTTTTATGTCAACTGTAGTGGACGTAAAGCTGGAGTCATCCCCCTCACCCAGCTGCCTTGTTTCTGCCGATGGGAAGAAAGCGAGAGGAGAGAACCAGAAAGGCTCCTGAGGCTCCGGGGACATTCAGCAGTCTCCCTTGACTGTCATATTGGGAGGAGGCGGTTAGCAACAAATCTTGTGGGATCTGGGTGTTGGAACATGCAACGCAAACCGCAAAGGGAACTTTCCACGTCACGTTTCCCTGAAAGCGAAACTTAAAAGGTTGGGAGTGTTTATGGCTGATGAGGAGGATGGTGAATCCTGATCCGCGGCTCAGCTGTAAAACATCGGCAATGAGGTCAGCTGGTGAGGGAGTGGTGCAACAATGCCCCTGTGTTCTGACTTTGTAAGGAACATGTCTTTTCATCATTCATCAAGTAAATCTAGGAGCATGTGAGACACACTGGGTTCAGTCTAGAGCCCGAAAGTGCCAAGAAGTCACAGCTGCTTTCTTTCAGCACTCATGTTAAGTAATTGGCCTGTTTAGACAGAAAGCTATGGATGATAAAATACAATGTTCCCATGGAGTTTCGACTCCCCAGATATCAGATATTACCGCCCACATGAATACTATGCACAGGTTTTCTCCAGGGACTGTTAAAAAGCTGTATGTCATAAATCCACGAGGAAATTATCAGCTGCACATAGAGCAGAGGAGCAGAATGGCTCAGCTAGAATCAGTTTTCACTGTAGCCTGGAAGAACATGCTATCCGGATCTCGTTATGTGTCACGTTTCAACCGATACACGGATAAACGTACATCCAAAACCGGATAGTACTACAGCCAATCGGAGTCATTTAGCTGTAAACAAATTCAACCCCAGGTGCCCTTATGACATGGATAATAACTACGTTGCTGTTGCTCTTCTGTCCATCACCACTTAAAACGTGCCTAATTGATTGATGGAGAGACTCCAGACCAAATTTCCACCACAAGCGAATTTGTGAGCGGGGGAAGTCAGACCAGCTTCCAGGTAAACTCCAGACACTTCCGCCTCCTCTCTGAACCCAGCGCAAAACGTGTCATACTCCGTACTACATTTCCCATAATGCCACTTAGTAGTGTGCCTTGTACGTTTGCATGCTTGACATGGTATCAAAAGACTGGAATTTGGCATCTGATTCACAGGTCAAGCAGTACTCCCTGTGACTGACTCATCCTGTAATACTTTGTGTAGTTAAAGAGTATTGCGTAACAATCCAAAATATTGCAACAGGCCATTTGAGTTTGCACTTTGCTCTTCATGTATAATTAAAAATATTTTCTTTTGGGGTTAATTTAGGGTAATACATGTTTTGTTTTTCTGGGTAGCAATGTATTTCCCTCCGGCAGACGAAAATATAACCTGCCTACCTGCTGGTGCACTTTCCTCTCTGGCTAATATACAGCTTTAATCGGTACTCGCATTACCAGAATGTTCTCTCATTCTTGAGCTAGTTAAATACTAATTTGCAGTTTGCAGTCGTTTCAGAAAGACATTTAACTGTATTTCCTTATAACTGTATCTGCATGCCTGTAGTTCCACAGTGTATTTTTTTTTTTTTTTTTTTTTTTTTTNACAGTGTAATTCATGAAACATGTGTTTTGTTAACGGTGCAGTTCAATGTGAATGGTTAATTTGAACTGTACGTGTATTATCAGATCACTCTGAACTGAGTGTCTTTTCTTGTTTCTCATGCATGTTCCTCATCACAGACACTTGTGCGAGCTGTAGGAGGCGCTGTCTTTATGCTTCTTTTTCTTTACCTTTTCAATAAAAAGTCGTTCCTGCAGCAGAGTGGCGCCCTTAATGTAAACACAACCAAAGCAGGTGAGTACAGAGGGCGTATAGTAATTGTGGACTGACAAACAGACTTCGTGGGAAAAGCCTCAGGATTGTTTTGCCCGAAACGAAACTGAAAGCGTTCAGTAGTTGGGGAGAGGGTCGAGAAATGAAAGTCAGATCACCCAGGAATGAAAGACAGATCGCACAGAGGAGCGTCGAGATCAGAGAGCGTAAGGTAGGCTGCTGCTGCTGCTGCATACCTGCTGATTTGTTATTACTTGATCATGTTAAATACAAGTACAAGATAAGGTGTTTGCAGCTAGTTTAACTGAAATTTGTTCATGTGTATGTATTTAAAAAACTCAAGAATAGACAAGCCTAACATTACTTGACTCATATTGAGGTTCATTCAGTCTAATTTAACCAAATGATGCATAAAAATATACTTTATCCTGTGCTACTTACAGATAAATGGGTTGTGTAACACCATAACTACATTATTACATGTTTTCCTTACATAGTAAGGGAAACATGTAATAATGTAAATACATGCAAACCACTGGGTGTGTGCAGAGTACACCTACCATGCCCTGATGACCATTTGTTTTATTTTTTATTTATCATTAGGCTCTCTATTTCTGCAGTTAGGATGAAACGAATTGAGCTCACAATGCAAATAGCAGTTATTTTTACTTTTCAAACAGTATAAAGTTGATATTGACTCCTATTCCAAAGTCCACACTCCATAGAGAGATTCAATAAAGTGAGAATAAACTTGTGATTGGTTTACAGCGATCATCAGACTGTGAACACTTAGGATAGAAAATACTAAAAGAAATACACTAAAACTATGGAATATTTTTATGTTTAGTTCAAATATACAGAGTGCTAATGATAAAGAAAATATGGGGTAGCTCCACTGTATCCCTGCATTTTTACACAATCCTCTTTCTGTTTTGCTGTGGTCTCAAATTTTCCTCCTGGAATAATTAATAGTTTTCTCTTCATGGCGTTAATCAAAGCAGATTCAGCCTCAGGCTGCAAGAGGTGATTTTGCTGATACTATGATTTTCTTTGACTGCATGCACCTACACACACCCAACGCTTCCTGCATCACTTCCTGGCTGTCGCTGTGGGGTTAGGCTTAGTGGATGTGTGTGTACTTGTACTGCTATCTCTCTGAGGACCAGTTTGAGTGTTACACCATCGGAGAGTGAGGACATTTCGGCCGGTCCTCACTTCTTTGCAAGGCTGTTTTAGGGTAAAGCTTACAATTCGGTTATGGTTAGGATGAGATCAGTTAAGATAAGATTTTATTTGTCACATGCACAGTTATATATGTATTTTTGTACCTGCAGCCAGTAGTAAAAAAAAGTAAAACAGTAATAACTGCACATAACACACAAGGTTAACAATATAAGTGTAAATGTAAACTGAGAATATAGAATAAAATATAGACTGTAAACTCAAAATGTAAACTTAGAGGGGGGTAGCTCGTATATATACACACATTTACAGTATTGAAAGCAGTTATGTGAGTAAAGTGCAGTAGTGCAGTGGTATTTAAGTCCAGTTAAGGCTCAGAGTTGAGCAGGCGGATGGCACGTGGATAGAAACTCTTCTTCAGCCTCTCAGTCTTTGTCCTCAGGCAGCGGAAACGCCGACCTGATAGCAGTACAAAGAAGACAGAGTGTCGGAGGGGATTAGGGTAAGGGTTAGGCACTTAGCTGACATGGTTAGGGTTGGGGTAAAGGGCTACGAAATGCTTTATGTCAATGAATGTCCTCACTGAGATAACTGTACAAATGTGTATGTGTGTGTGTGTGTGTGTGTCATCCGTGCAGGATTTGTACAACATACTCAGTACCACTAGAGGGCGACTAATCACTATCCTGCACATCCAATGAAAATAAACAGAGGTAGTTTTATGTGAGGTTTTAAAAAGTGTGGTGGGCTGAATTTGAGCAGCAGAACCTTCAAACTGGGATTTTATTTCATATTAAAATGCCTGTACAAGGACATCAAGATTTAAGACAGGAGTTTCCTTTAATACTATGCAAGCCAGAGTCAAGGTGAAGACCAAAAGCATGAATAATTGGGAGGGCTACACAACTAGTTATCTCTAAGCCTGTTGTTGTAATTGAAAATCATTTATTTGTAACTCTATAACCACACTGGGGACTACGCCTAATGTTGCTTTCTGTCCCGGAGAAGCATGTTGCTTCTGCGAATGTGGAGATTCAAGTTCTTTCCTCAGTGTGTTACATGGTGCTAAGTATCTTCTTGCATGTATCATACAGGTACGTCCAACATGAGCCACGTTTGTCACTGCGGTTGGTCTGGTTCAAGCTACCAGGGTATGAGAATTCACCAGGGGAAGAAGGGATGCATGCCGAAGGGGATGAGCATCCCTCAGAGTGAATACTATAGTTTACATCCAAAACTGACCTTTATAGTTCCTCCAGTAAAACGAGAAGATCCTTGGATTAACATGTTCAAGACTGGTGAGTGCTGTCCATCTTGTGTACTTTTGCATCTGTCCATGGTCGTTCGTTAACATACTTGCCGCACGTGTAGACACAACATCTGGTGGCTCTATTTCAAAGTTGAGGGACAAAAGGCTTCTGGTGCCTTTGTGGCACTTTAGAAACTCCAATATCTGTCATAATTCAGCTTATTTTCACAGCACCATCGACCATATATTGGTTGCAACATGTAGCCTTTTATGAGTTCCTGAACATTAACTGCGCATTAATTCTCAAACACAGACACGACAGACTCTTCGTCACACACGAGCCTCCAGGTTTGCCACTGTGGATGGTCCAAAGTAACAACTTACCAAGGCCTGAGAATTCACCAGGGAAAGATGGAATGCACACCAAAGGGAATGAGGATCCCTGAGAGCGAACAGTACATCTGGAGAGATAAGTGGGAGGACTCTTATCAAGAGGACAGCAGGCCATTTATCGGTGCTCCAGTCAAGGAGGAGGTATGTTCCTGTAATGATAAGACCAAAACATTCATTTAACCAGCTCTATAGGCTAAGCTTCTTATCCTATTACTAAGTCATCAAAGACAGTTATAAGATCATTTATATGGAAATAAATAATCTTGTACCTCTCTCCGACAGAATGTGTTCATGTCTCCAGACCTGATCTATAAAACAGCTGCCAAACAAGACAGCGTAATGGAGATGTTCTCCTCATGTACGCATTATAATTTTATTCATAACAGAAAATAACACACATAAAGAAAAGGCTTTGTTTAATGGTGAACCATCTTTTATCCTCACAGTGGTTGAAAGACAGCTACAAATGGGCGCCAAGTTGGACAATGGCCATCAAGATTTCACCACTGGTGCACAGGTGCTTTAGATTTCTGGCTTGTTTGAATGCGCTGATGTGGAAAAGGAACTGTTTCAGCTCAAATCACTTTGTCCACATGCACATTTTTATGCCTCTGAAGGTAGTGTGTTTATTTATTACATATTATTCCGTTCATCTGCCCAGCTCCTCTGAACATGAGCGGGCGCACTGAAAGGAAGAGACTACCATCAATGCCGTTGTTAATGACATTCATCAAGTTGTCGCAATGGCAAACCAAGTAGAACTGATCTAAATGTTGAGGTGATGATGTGACATCCAGTGGGAGGAACGGATACAGCCGATTGACTTATGACGCTAACACAAAGTTCCGTAGATGTTTACTGCGAGGAAACACCAACAACAACATTCAAAATGTCGAGTCCTTTCTTTCCAAATCTAGAGTGGTGACGGCAAGAAGAGCTAGCTCCTTCTATACTGTAAACTAGCAATGTTTGTATGCTATGCTTGTTTCACTGGGACACATTTGGGCTGGGGAACATACAAAAGGGTTACCTTGTCAACCACAGCCTTGAACATCCACTAGAGACAAAGCATCAGGAATAAAACAACGGGCGACAAGGAAATATCTTTGTACAGTATGTGGACAGGGCGTAAGGAACATCTTATGTGAATTTCTTCAAATGCGGCACAATTGTTACTCAAGGATGACATCTGGTTCTTTTTTTTTTCTTTTTTTTTTTGCCTATAACGCAGATGCACATATGCTAAATATGACAAAAATATGACAAAACAGACATCTAATAAGATACAATGATTACTCTGAATGTAACAGGTCAGCAGAGGCATACGGCCGTTACATTCTGGTTAACACAGGTGAAAGTGTGTTGATGAATGACTGGGAAAAGGTAGCCAAGCTTAATTAAGTGAAACCCTTCAAGCCTCCTTTTCTCTTTTCTCTGACAGTCTTTCTTGATGCCGGTGTTGCAGGAGATCAACACCCAAAACAACCCTGCAGCTGCAGACACCCCTGTGAAGGACATTGAAAGATCATGTATGTATTGTAGTTCTGTTAAATTCATAACGGCAACAGAACAAGAATAACATACGGAAATATCTCACGTCAGCTTTATGTGTCAGTGATGCTCAGTCAGTGAATTTTTCTCTTCAGTCTTTGAGACCCCACTGCGCACTCATCAAACCGCCACCGCCTCAGAAAAAGTCCGCAGATCACTTGACTTCTCCACTGGTCCGCAGCAGGTACCTCAGGTTTCTTCTTTTTGAAATAATAGGAAGTTAGTTAGTTAGGAAGTAGTTTTTGGGAATCATTTCTCAAGTTTATCCACCTTTATACTACTTTCTTTACCTGTGTTCTATTAACTGTGCTGCAGAATTGTTCTACTGTAAATAAATTATGTATGGTTGTATGTTTTAGGTGGACGTCCTGAAGGAGAAAGAAAAGGAGAAAGAAAAAGATAAAGAGAGGGAGACTCAAAAACTGCAGAAGGTACTAAATTCTTTTTGGGTTTTTTTTATCTAAAGTTTGCAGCCTTACTTAAAGATGGCAACATCAGTGAACAGATTCATTGCTATGTTGGTTTATCCATCATTTTGTTCACACTCATATATCTAAACATTTGCTGCCTTCAAATGGAACTTGGAAAGCTTGCGATTGCAACATGAAAAAGCACGAAATGCATGTCATTGAAGTTTTGACAACACCTGTAAGCTAGCGACAGGGCCGCTGCGAGGCAACTGTTGGCGGCTAAAATCCTACAAAGGCCAACAACTAAACAACTAACGCTAATGACCTTTAAAAATTAGGAAAGCAAAATCTAAATGATTAAACTACCATATACAAGACTGATGGAGTGATAGTGAGAGCAAACATTTCACAACTCATGAAAGTTGTTGTGACTTGTGATGTTAGCATTTAGCTCAAAACACCACTGGTCCCATACTGCAGTGAAGCAAGTATTGAAGCCATGTTCATTTTCCACGGTAAACTGTTTTCTGTAACTTGAAAGCACTGTAGCTATGGACTCGCACAACACCTTGCCTGACTGCAGACACTTAGGTCTTGTTGTACTCCATTCGGAATTTCACTTGTACCTTTTCCCGTCTTTCAAGGCAAGACAGGACAGGACGAGAGCTGATTTACAGCAGAAAATTCGCGTGAGAGAGCACAAGATGGCCGAATTCAGATCATCTGTTAAAGCCTGCAAGGTAAGCCGTGGCGGCAGTTCCACTTTGCGATTTCTGTTGTGACATTTCTGTAACATCTCGACACTTTT
>JASGAT010345267.1:0-25561 GCA_030220025.1 Chelon auratus | reverse complement strand
CTGGCCACCAAAGAGTCCAGACCTTAACCCCACTGAGAATCTTTGGGATGTGCTGGAGAAGGCTTTGTGCAGTGGTCAGACTCCCCCAACATCAATACAAGATCTTGGTGAAAAATTAACACAACACTGGATGGAAATAAATCTTGGAAAACAATGCCACAGTGAATGTGTGCTGTAATCAAAGCTAAAGGCAGTCCGTTGAATTATTAGAGTGTGTGACCTTTTTTTTTTTTTTGGTGGCGACTTTTGTTTTTGGCCAGGCAGTGCATATGGCAAACAAATCTGATTTGATTTGCGGTACCCCGGAGGTTGTGTTAACAACATGTCTTTCAGTGAGTGGAATTCAATAAACAAGTGCTCCTCCCTGTGGAAAAAATGAAACATCACATGTTATGCATCCAGCCACTGACATGTTTCTAAACCCAGTGCTGAAGTTGTACATTTGTTTGTGCTTGGACTGATTTACGCGTTGCTGCTCTACTCCAGGCATCTGAGCTGAATGGAGGGGGCCCAGGAACTCTCAACTTTGGATCCTACTATGGACCCTCGCAGTCATATGGTGAGACTATACATTTTTACACCTGGGCATCTGTGCAGCTAAAAAAAAAAAATAAAGTTTGGAAATAAATAGTTCTCGGGTGCAAATTAAAATGAAAGGAGACTTAAATGATCACTCGTGTTTAATGCTATGAGCTCAGAAAGGCAACAGTTCAATTCAGTCGCTAGTGAAGCTGTTGTAGACATTTGACAATAACTGAATTAACGGTGAAGAATCAAAAATTAAGTCGTAAGACATAATGTTTAAGAGCAAAAAGGAGTTTAATACTGAGTAGCCTGAGTAAAGTGTCTATGTGGCAGTGAGAGTCATGGGAAGTAGAAAAGCTTGATTGTTTTTTATTTTGGGGTGGTTGAAATGACATTTTTATTTGCAAAATAAGAAATAAAAGCAGAAACCAGTTATAAATGAAAGCATAATCAGTGCAATCTTGTTGCTGCGGCTGTCACTCAGGTGGGATGCCCAACGGTGTCCAGGGCGTTGCCACTTTACCACGCAGCTGGACCCCCACCAGGGAGGAGAGGCTCATCAAGTTTTCAGGAATCGGTCCAGTGGACGAGTCCGGGATGCCCATCGCCTCCAGATCAGTAAGATAGACGGCATTTGTTCCAGCTGATGTGTTTTATTTTACAGCATATTCATAAGTCAGGTTGATTTACTTTCTGCACCTCCCCTCTCTTCCTCCACCAGAGTGTAAACAAGCCCAGAGACTGGTACAAGAGCATGTTCAGACAGATTCACAAGAGGCCAGATGGTAAGAACACTCCTCCTCCTCCTCCTCCTCCTCCTCTTCCTCCTTCTTCTTTTCTCACACACTCAGGTCCAGAGTGAATTCCTCTCTGTCACTGCCAGGTAGAGACGATCCAGCAAACATTATTGCAGAGGCAAAATGAGTCATGATGAAAGAGCCCTTAGGTCTTATGTCATTTCTGTTCATAAACTCTGACAATAATCCAGTGTCTTATCTCAGCCCCTCCCAAATCTGTTCATTTGTTTGTGCTTACGTGTTGCCTAACAGAAACACGTTCCTGGTGATATTTTCAGAGAGTGGCACCATTGCAGGGTTGTTTTTCTTTAGACCATTTTTTCCTTTAGGGGTATTTCCTTCACTACCCTTGTGTAATATGATTACTCATCATTCATCATTCAAAAGCCAGATTTGAGTTATTTATTAAAAATAATCCTGCTGAAATATGCAGTTGCTGAACAGTACACTAACTCATGTCACGTTTGTCTGCACTTTCATTACTGCACACTACAATAATTTGGGTAATTTGAGTTCAAAGTACTCATATAAAGTCACAAGTAAAGAGCAATAAAACCACAAAAGCAAGTCATGTGTGATTCTAAGTATCTGAAAGAAACGTGAAGGTGTGTCTTCTTATTTTCTGATTTATCTGTGTAAAGCACAGATCAAGAAGTCTAAAACTGATCTCTTTTCTTACCAGATTCCGACACGGAGGATTCAGATTCGTGGTCCGCTGAACGTGAGTGAATCCACCAAATTACATCATCATTTTTAACTGCTTAAAAATTTATCTGCACTGATCCTCTGATCCGCAGGGCTCCGCTTACCTGCCAGCACAGAGGAAAGTATCGAGGCGGACAAGGATCTCTTCAGACTAACGCCTTATGGAGCGCTGCCAGACTGGTGAGTTCACTCTGTGTGATTTGACGAAACTGCTTTAAGGTCATGGGGTGGCCGTTCATTTCCCAGCGTGCACTGCAAAGACTAAAGGAACATCATGTGTTAATTTGAGATGGAATGACAGTAACTCAATTTACACCTGTGATAAAGTTAATAAAGTTTTAGTCAACCATAGATGTATGTCCCTTCTTGGTGGTGATAAAATAAAAAGACCTGCCCAAGACAAAGTAAATGATAATATTTATACCACTATCACCTATCTAAATATCTCTAAGCTAGTTAGTTAACTTAGCTTAGCACACATCTGGAAAAGAGGGCGTGTTCTTCACGTCTTCTCTAGTCACTAACTAGATTAGCTGATTCTGATCACTGAGTTCAGTTTTTGTGCTAAGATAACCGTGACTGGCTTCATATTGTGAAGACAGAGATCAAAGTTTGTCATCTAACTCTACGTGAGAAAGTGAAATCTGTGAATTTCCCAATGTGTGAATGCTGCTTTGAGTTTTAGGTTACTCCATTTCCACTAAAATAAGTTTGATACTTATTTCTGTTGGATCATGAAACTCGGGGGGAGGGTGGTTAATGTCTAGCTGGGAGCAGAATACACACAGATGTGAATTTATTTCTCACATCAGACACAGAGGGTATGTGACGTCTTATGTGAATACCAACCACGTCAAGATAAGTGGAGGGAAAATGTGCAGGGCAGGCAAGTTTGGATTTGTTGTTACAGGCACTCACAATGAAGCCGTGATTAAGTTGCTGTCCATGGTGTGTGTGTGTGTGTCGGGGTGTTATGTTTCAGGAGCGAGGATGTAGATAAGCTGTCAGACCCAGGAAAACAGCCCCCTCAGCCGAAGAGCATATTCGACTTTGAGCCTGGAAGGAGCACCACCTCAGAAAGCCGGAGACAGGTATGGGATCACATGCTGTCACAGAATAAAAATACGAGGATAAAAATATTCTTGTGCGATTCTTTAGCCTTCAGATTTGTCTGGCATTGTTGTCGGCTCCTGCCACTGGAATTCTTTGTGTAGTCTGTTTGCCCAGTGTGGAGCTCAAATACAGGTTGGTCACATTTTCTTTAAGGATTGCAGCCTAAGTCCTCGTATTTCATCTTCTCAGGAGAGGTATCTAATAACCCGTGCACAGTGCACGCTGGATGCTGCTTACTGCCAGATGAGCTCACTTCTTCTATTCAGAAGATTCAGATTCAGTGGGCTCACATCACTCATTCATTTAGCTTCAGACAAGAATAAACATGACCTCAGTATTTATTTGGTATCTCTATCAGGATCTGTTGTGAACGTCACTGATTTACGGGCTGGTGAGGTTGCCACTTCAACCCCTCTGGGGTTGTAATTTATTGTTTTGCATAGCCCTGCGCTGTCTGCACAAGTTTTTCTTTTCATGCAACAATGTCCCAGATCTGGTGCATATTGTGCCTCGCGTTTGCACTTGGGAAGAAAAGAAATCTTTGTTAACACTCCCCCACGGGAGCTGAGGTGTCTTGTGATTTGTATTATGGTGTTAACCTCTTGTGGTGAGTAATGGCTCACGGCAGGAGACTTATTTCATTTCCTCCTTATGACAGCGGCCCATGTTGTATCCCCCGGACGGCATTTAGTAATCCAGCTCACAGACCATATCAGGTTGTGTTGCTTCACAGTGACTTTATAGTCTGTGATTGTAGTGAGGATGACTCCGAACTGAGGGGAAGGCCTTGGCATTCAAAAAGACACATACGGCCAAGGTTTTGCAAAAAAAAAAAGAACATTGCTCCGTGGATCTCACCAGCAGAGCCTTTTAAAGTAATGTTTGATAAAATCAGCTGTCGGGGGAGTAATCTCTCTGTATATAGAGAGTGAAAGAGGTATGGCTTAGGAGAAATATGAAGAGTTTTACTTCCGCTAGCGTCTTGACATCCATCTTATGTCAAATACGCTTTGAGAAGCTGTAATTACTGTATTAACATCTGCAATTACCGTATTAACATCTGTAATTACTGTATTAACATCTCAGAATTTTGGAAACTGAAAATGAATCATACATTTTATCTTTAAGAGATGTTTTGGCTTGAATTTATTTCTGCACAAACTGAAACGCGTTGTCATAGGAGCTAATTCATCAAAAGGCTTCCATTAAAATACTCATGGATGGATGTCTTTGTAGTATTACTTCTTTTGGTAGCATGGCAAAAATGTGTTAGTGGATCCACGGCTCATGGTCACATCATTATAAATTCAAAGACTTAGATTATGACACAGAATCCTTCCACACACCAGGGCTGCAAGGTTTAGAAAGGAAAAGTTAATGTAGTGAAAAGGGCAAGCGGTAGATGCAGGTGAGAATTCTGAAACAAATTTCCAATTAAACAACCATGCAAGCCCCCAGTGTGTGGTATAATCACTTTATTTGGTTGAATCATCTTTTTTTTATCTGTTCATAGGCTCAACTTTCCCCAAAAAAACCTCCTGAGAAACCAAAGTCTCCTTCCATTGAGGTGAGAATCTTTAACACACCTTTACTTTCTGATTTGCTGCATTCACTCGATTTAGGTTTAAATATTTTTTTAAGCTGAAAAGGGACATCATTAGCTCCCAGATTCAGACTGTGTGTATAGTGTTTTAACCTTGCCATTCCAACTCTATAACTACCTGGGCTCAGGCCAGTCTGGTGTCTGAGCTGAGTCGATTTGAGGCTGAGCTGGACTCCGAGATTCAGGGCCTGGAGAGGCGACTGTCCCAGAAGAAGCAGCGTCGAGGCCGGGGTGAGGTACTGAGCCCCCCTCCTGACTCTCTCTGCTGAAGCATCCCCCTCCACCCAATCTAGCAGAATTCCCACTCACCTTCACCCTTACTTCCCAAAATTAAAATGAAAGCCTTCGTCTCAATGAGATCCCTCCGCTTGCTAGCTTTGAACAAATCCACTTTTTCCTTCTGTGATCTGGATGACAGACTAAGAATTGCCTGCCTGCCTCGCACACCGATCTGCTTTGTTAATCATCTGCCTGCAAGTTCACAGCAAACGTAGAAGTGCCTGCCAAAAATCTACAAATCGACTGTCTTATCAAGAATACTATTTGATAATGTTGTTTAAAACTTTCCTTTGCAGCTCCACAGCGACATGCCAAGATATGTTGATTCTCATGCTTTTCCTGATTCTTGTGTGATTGAATCATCAGCTTTATAGGCTTTAATTTGACTGAATCGCAAACAGCTCAGACAGATCATGAGTGGGGTTGTTTGCAGCCCGAGGAGGATAGGACCCAGGGGATTTCTTGCTCCATTGGGAGTGGTCAGCACCTCTACTTTGTCTGAGTTGTTACGAGATTTCCTCCAAGCTGTGAGATACAGTACAGAGGGCTTAGTGGTGCTGTGGGGAACAAACTGTGTTTAATGTTCACTCTGCTTGCAGGAGGCCAGGGGCAGGGATCCAGTAACTGCTCCAAAGACCAGCGCTACAAACTACAGGTTAGTCAATGACAATGTCTTATGATGTGATCACAGGGAGGAAAGGTGTAAAAAAATCACTGCACCTGATGTTTAGCTGGTTTTAATAACATTCTTCTTAATTTAAGACACATTTTTGCTCTATTTCTTGCTGCAATCCAGTGTAACCTGTGCTTTTTTACACACCATGATGCTTAAACAGACTCGGTTTGACCCAAACGTGTAGTGTAGACTGTTAAAGTTGATCCAGCGCTGACTATATGAGCTCTCTTTCCTTTGTTTCTGTGCAAAATTGTGGCACGCTGCTCATTTTCTGTTCATGTTACTGTCAAAGTGACGCAAAATCTTCACCAACAGGTGGGAAAGTTCCTGCAGACATACGCTGTAAATCAATCTAGTGATGCAGATGTTCTTAAAGCAACTGTGTTATACAGTAGAAGCAAATGCAGGACAGGTTAATAGAAAATCCAGGGTCAGTCGACACAAAACAGACCTCCTCTGAGCAAAACTCCTCGCCTCTTAATCCACTTTGCTATGGGGTCATTGCTTCGTGGTGACTGACCCTGTTTATTCCTGCTGCTTTAAGAAATCCAGCACTGTTATTGGACAGAGAAACCATTAATACTTTGCGGGGTATCTGCTAGTCGATCAGGTGACTTTCTGTGCCAGACAGTCTGTCAGGAAACCGTTCATTTAACAAGTTCAAGTACACTGTTTCAAACGGCAGACAGCATTCCACATTTCTCACCATGTGCGTAATGCGTTCCTGGAGGATTCTCGCTGTTGTTTGCTAAGTTGAGTTCACGGGTTGTGACCTTTTCCGGTCTAAAGGGACGTGCGAGCTTAAAGCAAGCAGCAGTGGGAATTCGTCACTTCATTGCTGCTCTCAGTTAACTGGACGTGTTGTTTAGCTGTGGGCGCCCAGCTGCAAACACTGGAATACAAAACAACGCTGTCCGGAAATATGCAAAGCAGCTGTGGGGAAGCCAGCGAGGAATCTTTGGATTAATTCTTAACCCAGAAACACCCAGACTTCTGATCATGAATGGACTGATGGACTGACAGAGGTTGAGAAGATAATTGAAGTTCTTACTTCATTGAAACCAGATTTTCCCACACCATCAGCTGCACGCCCAATCTAGCTGTCTGAGTATTTGTCTTATCTCTGTCTTGTGTATGAAAACCAGCTGCAAACAGATGTGCGTTGCCGTAAATCTGCAAAAAAAAAGTTGTTAGTCATTTGATGCCATTAGTAACTATTTCCTCGTATTTTCTTGTATTTTTCAGCTATTCACCAGCATCACTTCAGCCTGTCCATCGCTCTGTTGGCACGTCATCATCCTCTGCTCCCACATATGGTAAGTTTATTGCCTTTCGGTGCAGCAACACACACAAACTGAAATGGCTTTGATAATGATTTTGATAAGAACGCTGTCAGTGAGTTCCTCTCTCTTGAATCCATTGTCCCACTGAAAGACACGTGCAGTTCCAGAAACCAGGCCGCTCATTTAATCAAGCAGCATATATTTGATGAGAGCTTTAAGTAATCTAATGATGGTCTGATGGTCTCATGGTTCTCTTTCATTGCCCTCGTTGTCCTCTGCTCTGGTATTTCGCTTTTTAGACGAGGCTGGCGGGGGCACGGAAAGTCTTTGCAAGTTTTTTTTTTCCTATAGAAAACGGCTGTAGATGGGTGGGGAGGAAGCACACAGAAATAGGAAGTGAAACGCGGAAGACCTGATTAAAGATTAGCTTTAGCCAATTGTTTTTCCTGGAAACTTGAGACCCCTTTTGAACCTAAGCAGTTGTTAAGGCTGTGATTGCTTTTACACGTTCAAAACAACACTTGCTGAACAAAGGAGTGCCCATGTTACACTCCACTCATACGTTTGTGCTTTCATGTTGCTCCACAGTAGACCGTCTTTCCCCTGCAAATGAAACAATGGAGCGGACAGCTAAAAAAGAGGAGAAAAAGGTATGTGTCTATGACTTTCTTGTTGCCTAAAGATATGGAAAGAGTAAAGAGAAATACAGGAAGTCTTCCCAAAACACTGAAGAATTTGTTTGTTTTTTCCAGATGAGAGCAGCACGAGTCAAGTTCAATTTTCAGGCTCAGTCACCCAAGTAAGTCATAGTGTGAGATGATATAATAAATAATCTAATTACTTACTTGCTTTTTTTTTTCCTTCTGAAATATGAAGTTATCTCATTTTCATCCAATGCTCTGGATCAAACCTGAAGTCTATACAGTATATTTTCCAAGCAATCAATTCTGCAATCTGTCTTTTTCTTTCCTTTTGTGTGTCTCGTTATTCTTTCTTTAGGGAGCTGATGCTGCAGAAGGGCGACATTGTTTACATCCACAGGCAGGTAGATGCCAACTGGTTTGAAGGAGAACACCACGGAAGAGCTGGCATTTTCCCTACGTCTTATGTGGAGGTGGGTTTCTTTGTGTGTCTCGTCTGATAACACAGCATCTATAATGCAATGAACTTACATCATAACTGACTACAAATCTCTGTGTCCGTCATAGATTCTGCCTCCTACAGAGAAGCCAACACCTATAAAGCCTCCCACTCTTCAGGTGTTGGACTACGGTGAAGCTGTGGCTCTGTATAACTTCAACGCCGACCTACCCGTCGAACTTTCTTTTCGCAAAGTGAGTGGTTCGTGTTCTGTAACGTGTCTCTGTAGGAGCAGGAACAGAGAGGGGGATGTTTATCCTCCGTATATCACTATTATATCATTATATTTTGGTACTGAAAAGTATGAAGTGAGTGTCTGGCTGGAAATCTTGAAATGCTGCCTTGCCAAGAATTATGTGAGAAGACTGCCACCACCAACATATGGAGCAGCTGGTTAACACAGAGTAGCACAATGTCTGGAGACTGGTTGCCTGGCTGTGTAATAAAGTGCACCTACCAGAGCTGTTAGTTTAAGCTGCATGAAAACATATGTGAGTATGTGGCCAGTCTATTTTGTGGACAGCAAATTGGCTGCAGGCACTAGCTTTGTATCTGCTTTGTATTAATGGGATTTGGTTTTGATCATTTGATTTCCCAGGACGAAGGCAATTAAAATGTCCACAAAACTTCAAAATATTCTTCTGAAAACATCTTCTCAAAACCCCTAACAACAGTTACAGACTGAGAAAGACTTTTCACCAGAGGAATATCTGAGTGCAGATATCATCGCTTTAAAGCATCTATTAAAAGATGAAGATGCTGCCATTACTGTCACATTAGAATTGACTGATCACTTAGATGTGTACACGATAAACAGTCTCAAATTTGCTTTGTATACAGTTATTACAGCAAGTTATTAAAACATTTCCTAATTTCCTTTCTTTAGGGTGAGGTGATCGACATTACCAGGCGCGTTGATGATCAGTGGTTGGAGGGCAGGATCTCAGGAACAAACCGGAGCGGCATCTTCCCTGCCACTTATGTCCAGGTCAACAAGATGCCCCGCACCAAATACTCCACGGATGACTTCTCACCGGGGCCATTGTCTCCCGGTTCCCCTGGGCCCCAGAGTCCAGGACGTCCACTCTACTCACCCTGCCCGCGGTCCCCGTTGTCCCCTTTCACCCCCACTTCCCTGAGCCCCAAACCTGAGCACTCCCCAACGAAGCCGTCCTCGCCTGTGCCATATGGCAGCCCATATGCTTCACAGTCACGCTCCCCCACCCAGACACCTGTACCTAAAGAGACGGCAAATCGTATGGTCCACAGCACCCCCAAAACTGCTTCACCCAGCAACCAGAACAGTCACTGGGCTGGGACGCACTCAGCTAACCAGAGCCCCACAGCTAGAGCCGTTTCACCTTCCACTCACAGAGCAGGAGCTCCCACAGCCAACACTCCCCGATGCACTGACCCCTCACAGGTCCGCTCTCACTGCCTCTCTGAGAACATCGCAGCATGTCCACACCCGTGGTGTTACTGTTTTTGCAGACAGGAATGCGCCTCTTCATTTCTCTTTTCTTAATGCCTGACATGAGGTTTCTATTTTTCCCAGGGTGCAATACCAATCCGGGCTGCTCCGTCTAATCCACATGGCAACTCCCTGCCGCAAAGACAAGCCCCAAACATCCCTGGTTCAGCAGTGGTGCAACGCCAACCGTACGTCTGGAAATTTATTTTCATTTGTTCACATTGTTTCAGTGCTGGCTAAGCATTTTCAAAAATGTATGGTTCAGAAACTTTGTTTGTTTTGCCCATGTTCGCAATTTTAGATACAAAGCTGTTTACGACTACAAGCCACAGAATTCAGACGAGTTGGAGCTCAGAGAAGGAGACATTGTACAAGTGATGGAAAAATGTGACGATGGCTGGTTTGTAGGTAAGAGATTTAACTTTGTGATTTGTGCAGTTTCATTTTAAAGTGCAGTTTTCAGGGTGTTACGCCTTCAGTGTCTTTTTTTGAAGAAACAAAAGAGTGAAGCAGGACATCAAGCAAAGATGGAGGGCGATTAAAAGTCAAAGGTTTTGAGGCACAAACAGAGCAGCTGACCCACTTCAGTTCAATTAGGTTTTACTGTAAAGTGACCTTCAAGCCACACAATCCACATATTTTTAGTAGTGGCAGCCTCTGCGTGTAATCTATGAAAGCATCTTAATTTGTTATGTCTCAATCTTTTTCCTTTTAGATCGTCTATTATTGGACTATTAGATAGTATTTATAATAGGAGATGTTTAAAAGGCACACATTAAAGATACACCCCATGAAGTAAAGCAATGGGATGTTACTGTAAAGCTAACGCAAAAACACAAAATGATCTAACAAATTTCCAGTGGTTGTAACATGAAATGACACGACAGTGATTCTAGGACTATTAAGTAGTTTTTGTTTTTGAAATCTGCAGCGTCAGTTCGCCCTCTAGTGGACATCATGAAACATTGCAGAGTCACTGGCACAGTTCATTTCAACTGTAAAACATTGTTTTAGTTATAGAATATTTTCCCAATTTGTTTCTGTTTTGTAACCACAGCTCTTGCTCTGCCCTCTATAGGTACGTCAGAACGGACTCATGCTTTTGGGACTTTTCCTGGGAATTACGTGGCACCGGTTTGACTTCCTCACTTACTGCTTGCCCACATCCATCGGGGACTCATAAGAGCCCAACTAATAATAATTTTTTCATCCCATTCCCCACCACACTCCCAAACCAGGTTTAGTAGCATGTGCACTCTATTTCCAAGAAGAGAGTTGAAGGGGGGGGTCGGCATTATGTGGTTTCTCGCATCACCTCGCTGCATGTATGTGTGTTGCACAGAGACTTGGAGAGTGTTTTCACACACACATCACTTGTGAAGAAAAGAAATGAATGCTGATGATACTGTTTCAGATGCAAAGAACGGACTTTTGTCCTCCACAACCATTTGCAGCTGGAGGAAATTTGCATTCCTTTCCCACTGAACAGCACAGTTCCCTCTGAGGTCCTGACACAGATCGGCGATGCTGCATTCAGCTTTTTGTCACCACAGTGCCTCCACAAACCACTGCTGAGAATTCTGAATGTAGTAGAGAATTTTTATTCAGCATTTTGTTGTATCATTAATATTTCCTTTCAATATTCTCCCCATATTTCCATTCAGATCTGTGAAAATGCCCGGGGCAGGTTTGAGGAAGCACCATGACCATCTGTAAATAGTGCTCAAAGTAAAACACAGAAAGGGCTCAGACATATCAAGAAACGTTTACAGCCTTCCCCAAGGGTATGCAGGAAACTAAATAGAATTAATGCGCAGGTTTCTTAAGCAAGTTATTGATTTTTGGATGATGCGTATCCCTCTGAAGCCATGGATTGCAAAGCCAAAGGTGAATGTATGAGATGAGATGGATTGTGTTCTGTGCTGTAATACAACTTTCTTTGCTTTGAAATTACATTTCAGATCTCGGTAATTTTTATACAAGATTTTGCATTTATCTTAAATAGTTGAATCAAGACAAAGCCACAGCAAATGGTCAAATGATCCTTTATAGTATCTGAATTAATACCGTATGTGCCAAAACTAACCAGCTCACTTTACTACTGCTACTGCTTTTACAATGTTTTCTCTGCTTATGGGGTCGACATTCTCACTTTGAAAACAGTATTCGGAAAATCACTCATGCTTGTGCCATTGAAGCCTTTGACCTGTTTGTAATACTAATTAGGAATCCTTTGATGAAGTTATTTTTATATGATATATTCATGATTTTACTGTTAAAAAAAAGAAAGAATCATATTTAGTAGACACAGGATATGACTGTACAGACTGTAACCTTTTAATAAACTGAAAGTATAATATATTTGCTTAAAAAATGTATTGCATATGTATGGTACGTCATTTTTAAAAATCTATTAAACATTACAGAGTGATACCGAATGTAGCTTGAGTGCTTGTGCTTTGTTAAATGTTTTGATCATATTATCAGCATAAAAAAAATCTGCAATTTACTTCTTAATACAGTGGATAAAGAAAAGACATTTTCATCAAACTGGATCAGTGTTTAATAATCTTTCACAACTTTAAGCCTATAGTCTATTCAAGATTAATACATTAATTTGATTCATCATGCTCATTTTAAGTGGTTACTGATTCTGTGACCTAACAGGAAGACAAGAAAGATTAAAAAATAACATTAAATATAAAACAGCTTCGTTAAAGATATGATTTCAGTAAATAGCCCAACCCTAGAGAAAACAATTGCATTCTGATGTAACAGTCCTGCTCTACATCTTCCTTCAAGAGTAAGAAATGTGCTAATTCAACTGGGCGATCATTTTGTAGGAGGTAGTTTGTTTCTGTTATTTAGCCCAGCCCACTGACTAAAACGTGGTTGTCAAATTTATAGAAATATGTGTGTACCTATTATATCAGAATGCATTCATTTTTGCTAGTGTACCTAATGAACTGGCAAGTTGAGTGTGTATAATTATGGATCGTGTAGTATTTACCTGCATATATTTGATTTATAGTTAATCAATTGAATGATTTCAAAACATTTTAATATTTAGTGTAAAATTGGAACTACTTAACACTTAGATAACTGAGCAGAGTGATATGCTGAACAAGCAGTCATGTAGGTTGTGGTCTTACTGACTCCTGACTGATTTAATGAAGCTGCTTTCTTTTTATTGACGACCCTAAAGTACAGAAAGTTGAATCAAAGGGATATTCGACGTTAACTCACACCAGTATCACATTTATTTGATATAAACCAGCTATCCAATCAGCCAGCTAGTCACACCTGTGGCACCAGGTGAAAGCCATTACTACAATTACCTAATCTGGTTTGAGCGCGTGCTGCGCTGCCATGCTCCGCCAGCAGGTGGCGCGTGGACACAAAGCAAGAGTGTTTTTGTTTTTTTTTGTTTTTTTGATAAATGGCTCAATTATCACTGCAGCGTTCCCCTCTCTTCTCTTCTCCTCTCTTCTCCTCCCTCCTCCCTGATGTGACACGCCCCGGGTTGCCGCAGGCTGTGTCAAAACTTTGTATTTTGGTAACTGCACATGGCACCGCGAGCTCGTCCCAGTGTAACCTCTGAGCGCGCAGACACAGGTGGCGTGCCATCTTGACATCTGACATCAGAAAAGAGAGACAGAGACAAGGGGCTGGCAGCGCTTGAGGGCTCGTAGAGCTGCTTTCTGCTTTGTTTTGGAGGCAGTTTCAGGCTGAGGAGCTGGACTAGGAACCTACCCCTTCCTGGGTTCAGTGTTTTGTGGAGTAGGGCGCAGAGATTTAACAGGTGGAGAAGACACCTTGGTAAGTGAGCATTTGAAGCGTCTAAACGTCTGTCAAACCTTTAAGCTAATTCAAAATGTTATCAACAAACCAGTGGGTTAAACAGCTATTTGTTATCTTCTCGTTACATAATTTTATTTGTTTTTTTTTTATGGCAGTCAGTGTGAGTAATTACTTGAGATACTTCTGTTAAAAAAAAAAAAAGTGAAACTTAAAAATTAAGGGAGTTAAGCATTTAAAAAAATATGGCTTATGCCAAATGCACTCACCTGCCAGTTAGGTAAACCAGTGAGACAAATGTGACAGTCTTCATGAAGGTTACGGTATTGATAATTTATTTAAAATAACTGAGAGAGCTGTTAATTCAAGTGTGTTTCCATTTTGGAGGCTGTGATTTGTAATACTATTGCTAACGCTGTTGTAATGTGTTGAACTGACACATGTTTCTGTTATTTTGGCAACCCAATTGTAATCGAAGAGTTAGGCTATTGCCACCTTCGTGCTTGCTGCTGTTTAAACAAGCACAAAAGGGCATTTATTGCAGAACTGCTATATTAGACGACATTTGTCTTCACTAGTGGACCTAATGAACTTGCAAGTGAGTGTATGTGTGCAGTTAACGTGTATAGTGCCCACGTGTGATCTGTTCTGGATAATGGTGCATGATATTAGTGGAAACTGGACGCCGCTCTTACAGACTAGAACAACCTAAGCCCACACATAGTGAACGTTTCCAGTACCTACAGTGGACTTTCCATCCCCGCTGGACTCAGGAGAGCGGGGAAGATTATTTTGCACATCAGGTAGTCCATGTGATTTATAGAGGGGCTGTGCCAGGTGCAGCCTCAGGAAACTCTCTGTATTTATGTCACATTAGTCCAACTGCTGAGGGTGTAATTTTCTCACTCCTGTTGAGGCTGATGAATCTCAATTAGCAGGTCCACTTTAGTTCAAGCCAGCTCTCCAAAGCTGCTGTTCTTTTTCTCGTTTCTTTTACAATGTCTAGACATGGTTCTTGCTCCAGTTGTCTTAGAGTGTTTGAGAAATAAATAGGCCTGGCTTTTCAGCAGATGGGGAAACTACTTGAGGAGTTTCTGAATGTATAATTTTGAACAGTCACCGTGAAACCTTCACGCCTGCTGTTTCTGTATGCTCATTGTGAATGTGCTCTTCTGCATTTCATGTGTGTGCTCTACCTACCCTCCTCTTATCCTTTGTGTTGTGTTTCCTGATGGCTTTGGTTTTTTTGAGAGAACACTCCATCCACGAACCAAAAACAGACCACTATAATTTTGGACAGAGCAAAACAGCAGCTCTTCAAGAAAACATGGAAAGGGCCAAGTCGTTACCTTCTCACTCCGGGACAGATTTCTCTTGTTTCTTTTACAGTAGGAGGGAGATTTTAACCTTTTTAGGTCCTATAACAAGCAGTTTGTTCCTCTTACGAGTACGCAGGAAGTCAGTTCATCTGTTAGTCTGAAACACGAAAGTTTTTTTTTTTTATCTTGTCCGGAGAAGTGTGGTTTTCAGTTTGCAGGATGGTTTTGACAGTTGCTTCTTTCGCTTTACATCAGACTGGTAGACCATATGTGAGGCAAAGGACTGTTTTTAAGTCGGCATCAAGCATTCTTCTGAAAGTGGCACAGCTGCAGCAGCATATATTTTGAGAGCATGCATGTAATGAACATGGTGGTTCTTGGTGTGTGCCTAATTGCGTATGCAGAGGATGTGGTGAACAGGCCTGATTGTGGAGCTGTCTGATCTTTTCAGCGTGAACAGCAGTAACATGCTCACTAAGTGATGTTCCACAGCATTACACTGTCCTTGTTTTGTTACAAGCCATAGTTCGCAGGGAGCCTTATTCAGTCAGCTCTATAACAGCAGTGCTGCAACAAAGATGTTTATGGGAACCCACCATGAGCATTCACCCTTAAAGTTTTATACTTTTAAAGTTTTGACTTAAGTAAAAGTACTATTGCCACACTGTAAAAGTAAAAATCAAGTAAAAATTACAAGTAAAAATCCAGCATTAAATATGTTCAATTTTACTAATCCCTTATGGATTAATCTGCTGATCATTCTCTCCATTAATCAATTGTTTTGTTTCATAAAAGTATTGAAATATTATCACCATCAAAACATTTCTAAGATTTCCTCCTGTTATCAATAAATAATTTCACCTAATAACAAAATATCTTATTCAACTTTTACTAAGATTCACACCTTTACTAAGATTTTAATCCGTAACGGAACTAGCAACTAAATCTGTCAGATAAATGTAGAGAAGCGAAAAGGACAATATTCAGTGGAGTAGAAAGTATTAGAAAGAGACAGGAAGAGACGTGAGTAAAGCACCATTACCTGTAAATTTGTACTTACTGTAAATGCATTTAGTTTTTTAGTTTTGTTATGTATTTAGTTTTTTGTTTTTTTTTAAAGGGTGTAACACAAGTGCAAGTACATTTCAGTCCATGATTACTTTGATGACACATGAGCTATTGTAACAGCACCAAAGGTAATCAACCAACACCCATACTGACATCATGTGTTAATGTTTTCTCATCTCCTTAGAGACTGTAGCTATATCTGACCAAATGGGTGTGATTTGGAGAATGTACAGAATGTTATTTCCCTTGAATCAGTCCAGGGAGAGGCTCGTTATTACATTCTTCACCCTTTTATTCAGAGGGTGTGTGTCCAGGTAGGTTCCTACCTGTTATTTCACTGCGTGACACACAGCTTAGAGTCAACAACAGCAGACTGCATCACTGACGAGTGCTATGGAAAGTTCACACTTCTGTATGGCAACCAGTGAGAGCCTTGACAAGTGTGTGATTCATACCAGGAATATTCCCCTGAAGCAACAGTGGTTCAGCTAAGAGTGTTTCTTCACCTCAAAGATCAGCCAGAGCTTTTAGCAGAATCTATGTGTCTGCTATGTTCATCAGCCATTCTTTCAGTATCAGCATGTAGGAGAACGACTGCTTGTTCCTTTCAGTCCATTGGAGTTTGGCTCAGATTTTAAAAAAAAAACTTTCTCAGTTAAGCACTAAGGAAGAGGTGAAGAGTAGGTTTGTATGCCAGACATTTTAGTAAACAGAGCTATCAAACCATTTATTATAATGCCATGCAGTTGACATGATTAATTAATTCCAAGCTCTGGGCATATGGTAACAACTTGTTTTTCCAAATGATTCATTCTTTGGAATAAATGAGGTGTTAATGCTCAGTGTTTACTTTGTTAAACATAATGATGATAAAAGCTTCCTGCGCTGCTGTCTCACAACACGTTCTTTAATCCATTCTTTCTTTAAAATACATTTTTGATGGCATTAAATACTAATGTAACATCAAATATGACTACTGGTTGTCATAACAGTGTTTTGGTAACGTGTGCATCCAATTTAGTGACTCATCGAGGGTGAGTCAGCATAAGTTTTAACATACAATCAAATAAATTACACACACAATCTCAGACTTGTGTTAGCAGGTTTAACTCATTCAGACTTAATGTCTTCATAATGTCTTTTATGGAAAAAGAAATAAAAACTGAATACTACTTACTTTTACTCTCATAACAGCAGCATTAGCTTACACAATGTGACAGATACACCGATAATCCACAACATTAAAACCACTGACAGGAGAAGTAAATAACTAACCATCTTGTTATAGGATGTTCTGCTGGGAAACCTTTGGACCTGCATTTGTGTGGATGTTACTTAGACATGTAGCACCCACCTAGACCAGACCAGACATCCCCACCCCATAGCAATGACACTCCTTGATGGCAGCAGCCATCCCCAGCAGGATGCAGCCTGACACAGACACACACACAAAAAAGGTTTAGGAACAACTCCAAAAACATGAAAAACAGCACAAGGTGTTGTGGCCTCCAAATTCACTAGATCCCAAACTGATCAAGGATCTGTGGGATGCACTGAAGTAAGCCTGATCCACAGAGGTCCCTCCCCTCAACCCACAGGACCCAAAGGCCCCCAATAATAACATTCTGTTGCCAGACACCACAGGACGCCCTCAGAAGGGTCAGCACTGTATTGTTTATACATTATTTAATATTTCAAGTACTGTGAACTGCCCTGCGATAGACTGACGACCTGTCCAGGCTGTACCCCGCCTCTCGCCCGATGACAGCTGGGATGGGCTCCATAAATCTAACAACCCATTTACAAATAAATCCTTGAAGGCTTTCTGCATGTCGGAGCAGTGGGTCTTGAATCTCACCTTTATGAAGGGCCTGTGTGCATCTGTTTTGCCTGTAGGAATAATCTCTCATAGACGTGACAAGTGCCTAAAGGCCTTTAACATATAGAGTATGTACATGGCAGGCAGGAACTGGAAAATCCATGTGGAAACTGAAATACAATTAAGCGATTCCCAAACTCATTGTAGTTTTCTCATCAGTTTTGCAATCCTGAATGTACTTTATTTTTACAAGGCTGAGATTTGTGTCTTCAACCGTGTGAATTTTTGTTAGTCTAATGTTGCTAATAAGTAATAAGTTGTGCCAGTATATAATATTCGAAGGCAGTGGACCTGCTTTTGATTTGTCTCTCACATAAAAAATAACTGTTTGCTGAAACAACATAATAAAATATGCTGCTGGTTTGGCAGCTCTTTAAGAGAGAGTGATCCTTTAGCTTCTGTTTAGTAGCTGAGGGAAATCTGGTGCTCTTTTAACAGATAATCAATATATTTAGTTGTTTTGCCTGAGCAGCTGTCCAAGACCTTGTGATGTTTGGTTTAACAACATGAGACGGGGAACAAAAAGGTAAATCCAAATCAAACCAGGCATAAATGGATATGTAGTTCACTTAACTAAAAAAAAATGAGGAAATGCACTAAAGGTACTAAAGGGGTCAAATGTTTTGTTAAGTCAAGGTTAATAAAAGGTTTCACTGTTTTGGCAGGTATTGTTGTATTCAATTGTGAGGGGTCCGAGTACCTAAGTTGTGATGTGTTTGTAGAAATAGCAAAGGTGCTTGGCAAGTTAATATATTGTAATTTAGTCATATAGAGTTTTCTTCATAATTTTATGATGTCTGAGGAAAATGTTTATTTCCATCCGCCTCATCCTTTTATTATGCTTTTCATTTATGCCAACATTGGGTTACCCGGTTGTTAGACTACTAAACTGTGAGCCCCGGTGGCTTCTAGATGGCGACAGTCACCACTTACGCTGATGTTACCATTTGCAAGCATTTTGAGTATGTGACCGCCCATGTTGTAACCACAAGCTCAAAATTTTCATTTGAAGGCAGCAAATATGCTAGATAATGAATGATGTAAAATGTGAATGCCTGGGTTGGGAAATCTTAACCAAACCTAGCGCTGAACCTAAGTTTACATTTTCTTTAGAAGATTAGAAGATGGTCATTGAATCCTCCATTGTCATCTCTCTTCTCATTTCTTAGTCAACTCACAGCCCAGTCTTATCCACAACAATAGTACAATTTACACTTCACACAACCATATGCAGCACATTACGGTACTGATACTTGTAATGAATGAACTAGAAAAACAAATGCATAATTTATTTGTTGTGGGGACCCGTCAGACCCTTCTCTCTACAAACAGGGAGTCTCTTTACATTGGTATCGAGGAATGAGGAGTATGGAGTAGAGTGTGTTTACACACAGCTGGGAGCCAGTTTAGTGTTGGAGTGGAGAGTATGTTAACAAGGGGATGTTAATTAGTTCAAGAGTGTTTCATATTATTCTGTTTGGAGCCTGTACTTGTATACCCATGAGGATAGTTTAGTTTACATATAGAAAAAATAAAAAGTATTGTTACAAATGGATCATTTAATGAATTCTTTATTGTAGAGATGATAAAGACTCTCAATATTAGTTTTTATGTGAATTTGCATAAAAGGTGTTATGAGCCAAGAGAGGAACATGTCTAGGAAATGTTGCTATCTCTTGTAGTCTGTCAAACTTGACACCTAGCTGTTTGTTGGTATGCAGGTAAGTCATAAACCTGCCAGTTGTGTTAGTCAGAAGTGAGCATTTCACTCCAGCTGCAGTACCAGTTCCCATTCTCCTTACGCTGACATCCTGCCGTGGGATGAACTGCGCGCCATAGAAATGACTTCATGACTAGAATTCCTCACATTGTGTTGGGTGTTTAATTGTGCTGCCAAACTGGTGCTGTGGCAAAAGCAGCTCGATGTCACCAGAACAGAATTCACCTTCATGTATACTGGCAACTTCCCAATGGTACTTTTGTGTGATTGCCATGTTTCACTAAACTACGTTCAGCACTTTTCTTTATGTGCGCAGAAGCACAGTCTCTTAAAAGCTCATCAGTGGCCAATTAAACACAGCACATGAATGTGCCACTTATCATCATCATCATCATCGTCATCACCACAGTATGTTGTTTCTCTTTGCTCTCAGCTGTGCTGCATACTTTCCCCATCCTTTCTCTTAACGTTGAACTTTTATGATGCAAACGGTGAACGTTTACACAGAGAATTAGCAGGGTGCTCTGTTGATAATGGCCGCTCTATAGGAGAAGCTGCTGAGGCTCTTGGAACTAATTGACACCCCCAGAGGCTGGGAAAGTTTGGGGTGGCTGCTCCCTGTCATTATCACAACTGTGCTTATTTCTGGAGGCCACAGCAATTAAGAGACCCTAATGATGGTGAGCCCAGTAACCCAGCTAATTGGCCCAGACTGTTAATGAGTAACTAGGTCTGCACTGCTCGTTCCAAACATTTGTGGAATGTGTAGACGATGAAACGGGCCAGTGTTTGGTGGGATTTAGGGGAGTACCATGGCTGCTGTCCTAAATCCACTTCACTTGATTCTCTGATATCTGTTCGTCCTGCTTGCACTTCATATTTTCAGGAACTCTGATAACTGTATTATATAATCATGTAATCATTGACAGAACTTTATTACCTTATTCATATAAACTGAGTAAGCTCATCTTTTACATTCCACAAGGTTAGCCTGTGTGTCACAGCTTGTACACTGTTGTGTGTTATAGTTTGATCATTACACATTAACCCCTGATAAGTTTTTATATCACAGTTTGTAATCAGTGATGCAAAGGACGGCTGTGCAGCTCCATCTTCTCAACATGTTTCTGTAGCTTTGCATTTCTCTGAACTAAAGTAAAATTATGCTTGTTAAATATGCAGGAACGAAATGATGTGTAGTTTGTCATGAAAAACAGATGCACTGTGCCTCTATATAAAGTGAACAGACCACACTGAAGTGTAAGTTTTCCGTGCGAGGTTGATGCAAGACTAATCTTTGTTTGTGTTAAGAGTTGAGCAACAGATGAGGAATTGTCTCAGTGTGGTCGTTTGTTTTTCTTTTCTAAAGAAGAACTCTATACTTTAGACAGCTTATGTCATCATCTAAGAGTGCACCTATGTATTACGTGTTGCACTGATGTCTTCAGCCAAAATACATGCACCTTTTTGCTCAGTGAGATGTGTTTCAGACACAGCAGCTCTGTGTGTGTGTGTGTTTTTGCAATGTGCAGGTGTTGATGTCTTTATGAACCTGTAAGTGCTTATCACATCATCACACCACAGAGCTCCTTGTCTCCACATGCAGTCATACAACAGACAGGCTTCACGCACAGCTACTGGAAAATACTCAACCTTCATAGTTAAACGTTTGAGAATGTATTTACAAGGCTTTAACTTATATCGAACGTTTGTGTCATGTTTTGTAACATGTTGGCTTACCATTCAATGCCTTGCTGATAGGGATGTTATCGTCTTGTCATGCTGTTTATGTCAGCAAAGTGATAAATCTAGGATAATTCTGACGCTGAGAAACTTAGAGTAATAGGAGAGTAAGTGAAAGTCCAGCAATGTGGAGTTGGATGCCTGATGATATTTGTCAGATATCCTGTGTTTACTCATGTGGGTCATCATTTTTCTACTTCTACAGCGATAAGCCAAGGAGAAGGGTCTCTAAGGCTTCTAGAGAAAATCTGCATGCCACAAACACTAGTGTACACCACACTGTCATCGCCGATCATAACTTTGCAATGTGTAATATTATGAAAGCTCTATTCTCACCAGAAATGAAAGATCTACATATGGTGGATTAGTTTCCCATCGCTATTTGTCTAGCTGCCTTTATTTTGGATTGGTAAAAATAATCAGCCAAAGCCGTACACAATCTTGAGGCACGTCGTTAAAGGAATGGATAAAACGGAACAAAAAACTGGTGAATTATCTCACAAATGACTTGTTGGTCTATTCATATTAAATTAAAGACGTTCATTATAGGTCTGTCTACAAGAGAACCAGCAGTCATAATTATTCCTCTGGTTTTATTGTACTTGAAGCACAGCACAATCTCCAAACAGTCTAACCATGCAAATATAAAATACTCAAATTACCAAACAAATCAAACCTGATCATGTGAAAAACTTTAAACATAAACTTGATGTCCTGAAGTGCTACCATACTACATGTCATATCATACTACCACTGTATACTCTCAATATGTATTGTGTATGTATATATGCATTGCATTCAATGGGCACAGTTAACCACAAGAAAATATTTAGCTCCTTGTGTGCTGTGCTTGCATGATTTTTTGTTTATGTTTGTTTTCCTTGTCTTGAAAGGGCATTTGGTTTTAATGAAACTTTGGCTGTACTGGCACTTTAGCGATGCTAGTCATGTGTCTTTGGTTTCAAATTCTCCCCATTCCTGTTTGATGTGGTTGCACAATCCATGCCAAGAGGACTTAGGCCAGTGGAAGTGAAGGGCTGCTGGACATGAAAGGCAGATGTGCTAATGTTCAGTTTTCACCTGTTGATCTAATATTATGCCTGTCTAGCAGAAACATGTGACTTACAATTAATTTTGTTCTGTTCTTTTTTGTTTTGTTTTCTTACAGAGTTTTGACGAGAGTGATCACTCAATGGCGCTGACAGTGAACCTAATCGGTCCCTCACCATGGGGCTTCAGAATATATGGAGGGAGAGATTTCAAGAAGGCCATAACTGTATCAAAGGTACTTTTCAGCAGGAGCCCTGTTGCTGAACTTCATCACGCCTTATCAAACCCTGCCCTCTGTTTTTGTTAAAACAGAGGGCAGGGTTTGTAATGGCATTTCATGCAAAGTCAACTTCCTTCTCTCTGTGTCTCTGTTCTTGTCTTTGTTTATGTCCGCTGCTGCTTCGTACCTATTTCCTTGACTACTGAACCCGTTAGAATAGAATGGAAGTAGACTGCATTAGAAGGAAACCACTGATTACAGTAACAGTGGAAGCTGAGGTGGGAGGTGAGGGGTTCCTGATCCCAGAGTGCAATGTGTGAATGGGGGTTTTGTTACTGCATGTGTATTACCACGTGCTTTAGTACATTTGTACTTAAAGGGGAACTACGTTTTTTTTACAACTTGGACCTTATTTCTGGCATAAAATACAATCGTTTACTCCCCCATTTGGAGTCCTTCGGAAGATATTTAGCTCCAGTGGAGCGCCGCGTATATCCATATAGTGGGAGTGATCGGGGCACCGAAACGTAGCCTCTAAATATCGCATTATCTGCTGCGAAACTCATTAATTTCACCAATATTATGTAATATTTTGTTATGATATGCTAGTGCTATTCCCCAGTGAGTCCGGAGTTACCTGTTATCTAATTGCGGACGTGTTGCTCCTCATCTGTATACTCTGGCTCAAAACGGTAAGGACGTCCATCATAAACAAAGTCATCGTCCACAACCTCGGAATCGGAAAAATATTGAGCCATGTTGCAAAAAACTAGAAGCAGCAAGTTACAGGTAAACAAGCCGCACGGCGCTCAGAGATGACATCATCCAGGTCAGAGGTCTGTAGGTCAATCTACAGACCCTGGATGATGATAACAGGTAACTCCGGAGGAACTCGACGGGGAATAGCACTAGCGTATCATAACAAAATATTGGTGACATGAACGAGTTTCGCGGCAGATAATGCGTTATTTAGAGGCTGCGTTTCTGTGCACCGAAAACTCCCACTATATGGATGTATGCGGCGGTCCACTGGAGCTAAATATCTTCCAAACGACTCCAAATGACATCAAAGTTATATGGGTGAGTAAATGATCATATTTTATGCCAGAAACAAGGTCCAGCTCGTAAAAAACGGTATTTCCCCTTTAAGCATGTTCATGTTGTTTTTAGTGACCTAAGTTTCCCAGTCTCAGTTTTAAAAAAAGAGGAGATGGAATTGAAGAAACGGAAACATCAGCACTGTAAGCAGACAGTGCAGTAAACACCATCAGGAAACCTTGCACAGACTTCTGCATGCCAGAGACACCCTGTTCTGCCCACTGCACATCCTGAGACTCCCCCAGTAGCTTGTCAGACCATAAAGAATAAATTATGGCAAAGCCATTGCAGGATACCAATGCTTCAAACAGCTGGGGTTTCAAGCTCCTTCAACTTCAAAAGCATTTTTCATTGTTTGGTCCTTCTTAACAGCTTATGCTAGAAAAACAGGTCTTCTCATGAATAATGGGCTCAAGTCTGATTTTTTTTTTTTTACTGCTACACACCAAACAATACCAGTGTGTTTTTTTGTCTCAAATATCAAACATCCTTTTAAATGTGTTGGTGTGCTGGTAAGTCGGTCAGCAATCCAGACTGAAACAGAAACTGCTTAAAGGGACTGAAAAGCCGTATGTGAGAAACGGCTTGCACCATCTCCCACAGTGGTTTAGCTGCCATAGGGTTGAATCAGCTGAAGTGGCAGGCGCTTGGCACAGAGGTGACATGGATCCCCTCTTTTATTCCTGTTGGCCTGAAAGATAGCTTGCCCCTGTTTCTCTTGGACACAGACCCTGGAAAAGAACCCCCAACTGATCTTAGTTTATGTGAAACCAGGCTCGTCCTGATCAGAAAAGGCACACACTACTGTGGATCACCACAGCAACACTTAATTGCATCTCAAGTGGGCACCTTTACCCTCTTGCTTAGGTAAACTGACTGATAAACCGCTCGTTGACTGGCATTCTCTCTGGATACAATATCCTCTAGAGAGACCATACAGAGACTTTCATTCTCACTGACTCTTTTTATTTTGTGTTGCATTCTTTGTTTTATTGCATCTCTGGTTTTAATTGTGAGGCAAGCACGGTTTGTGGCGAATGTCATACTTCTCTCTAAACTTTAAGCAGTTACAGCATTTACCTCCATATTTTCTAGGCCTACATGCAGGGTGAGTATTCCTGGGACACGGGAACAAAGCCGAGCGGGGCGGTGAAGACGTTATGTTTCGGCCCATTAGTGTGGAATTCTCTCTGATGTGGTGGTATAGCATTGACTTTGACATGCGGTGAGACTGGTTGCAAAGGTCAGGCCCCGTCAAACCATCAAGTAGTGTCACACTAATGATGTCTCCCCAAGGGTGTTATGAATCTGTCTGCCATTGACCGGCACAGCCTTGTTCCATGTGTGTAGAAGGAATCCTGTGGTGTCTCTTGGTATTTACAATGAGTTTTCTGAGTTGGATAAAACACACTTGGTTCAAGAATGCGACAAAAGAGAGGAACATCTCTTCCAACACCTTTTCTCATTTACTTATTTGTTATTGCCGAAAGTCACACACTGACAAATTGTCCATGGAGTCATAAGATACTGAGGTGTCTAAGCTTGTAAGATGAATAGCATCCATAAAGTGTTATTTTCATGACCTGGGGCCAGTAGAAACTAACTGAAGCTCATTCCTCTGTTGAACAGGTCAACGGGGGCAGCAAGGCAGAGTACGCAGACTTGCAACCTGGTGACATTATCTTGGAGATCAATGGGGAAAACACAGCCGACATGTTGAATGTGGAGGCCCAGAACAAGATCAAGAACTCCAAAACTCAGCTGCAGCTCCTGGTGGAGAGGTATGCGGGCAGTCAGATCTGCTGTTAGACTAATATTTGTGAATATGGGTATGTTGGATTTAAAAAAAAAAAAAAAAAAATGAAATGAATACTGTACAGTATAGTCCGCCATATGGAAATCCCATATGTCCCTTATTTTTCTGTGTGTGCCAAGGCAACGTTCGCAGGCCCAGTTACATAATTCTTTATGCTGTTTTTAACAACTATGCAAGCAGGGCACAAACAAAACAAGTGATTGTAATCAGGGGAAATGCCAGCACGTATGAGAGTGTTCCCTTCCCTGCTCCTTTTAA
>JASGAT010345264.1:0-12771 GCA_030220025.1 Chelon auratus | reverse complement strand
AGAGATAGAGAGAGAGAGAGAGAGAGAGAGAGAGAGAGAGCATGTCCTGCTGAGACCCAGCTGTGTCTGCAATTAGCAGGAGGCATGGAATGATGATTGCTAGTGCGGCAACACTAATACAAAGTGACAGACTTGGTTGTGAAGGAGAAGGGTGGCCGTCCATTGAGAAGCTACACTACTTTTTCTTTTGCACTTTCACACGCTTCCACTGGTGTATTCTAATATAAAGGCCCTGAACTAAATCTTAGCTACATGATGGTTCTGGTATTCAGCATTTATTCAAAGCACTATTGATTCATCATTGTAGAGGCTATGGTTTGTTGTACTGTTGAATTGTATTCTGTTGTACCAAAACATATTTCTATTATTTTAACACACCCACCCATTTTCAGTCAGTGGGCTAGACTAAATAACAGAAACAATTCAATCCAGTTCAGCCACAATACATCCTCCAGAATGATCATCCAGTTGAATTACTAACTTTCTGATGCTGTTTCAACATAAACTGAACATTAATGACTAATCAGCCATAAAGGGAGATTTAACGCAGAACTGTTGTTTTAACTAGTGTACCTAGTGTTTTGGCATTTGAATATATATGTATACTCACAAATAATAAGGATAAGGAAGGTGGGGGTGGGGTATTTAAATCTGACTGCAAGACATTATGCACTTAGGACAAAGGGCTTGTCTAATCCTACCTGCTTGGGCTTTCAGAACCAGCCGGCCTATTCTTGTCCTGCTGATCGGCTCAACAGAGAGTGCCTATTGCTGACGACACTCAATTAGCATAGTAACTCACACAGTTGTATGGTGAATACATTAAAAAACTGTTCTGCTGTTGAAGTGGGGATATTGACGTACATCTGAAAGTGTAAATTGGCCACTTCCACATTTCAGCAATGTTATGGAGCCAGTGTTCTTCTGCCTCCAGTTTGGTTGACTTATATGTCAGCATAACATGTCAAGTAATTTAGGTGTTTCCACTGTGGTTCCACTCAGATGACTATGTGGTTAAATAGTAAATGAAGCTCCTTTCAAACATGAAGCATTAAATATTGCTGCCTTTAATATAATCTAATCAGCATTTTAGATACTCTAACTTTTTACCACTGTCAGATTGCATCTTGAGATTTATCCTACATCCAAGCACTTAAAATTATACAGTGATGATATATTCATTGTGACGGCCTCCTTCAATTCAGAGTTTGGGGTGTGGTATAGGTGTCTGATAACTCTCTCTTTCTCTGACTGCACATTTGATTCAAGTCAACACAATAAACTTACTTTATTTAAAAGATTCATGTGTGGGACATTTTATCCTTTCTTTGAGCCAGGTAATGAAAGGATTTAATGTATTACATTTTACAGACACAGTTGATCTGATTTCAGTTTTGTTTTTTCAGTGTTTTTGCTGTGCACAATATTTAATAATAATCATTTTCTGAACGTTTTTGACACTCTTGATACCTGACTTTAGCTCGTGTTGCTTGCATGTTCATGGTATGCCACGAAAATCTTGTTGTTGTCTGATGACTCTCAACACATTCAACATGCTCCACAGCCGCTGGGTAACCTCCTGTTAACATCTGGAGGTTTGTGGATGACTTCTTTGACTGCGTGATTATAAAATCTCAATGAGATGTTTGTCTACATGCCATGGTGATGGTGACAGCTGACTGACTCCAAGGTAACGCAGATTATTTGACAGACTAACATGAGACCTGAGAAACTCTCAAGGCCCATACTGCAACATGCATAAGCCCCTCTCCCGAGATAGTTAACCTGAACATAAAAAAATGCTATTTATGAAATAAATTTGTATGAGAATTTCTAATAAGAGCAGTGGTCTCTGTGCAGTCACCCCATCCACTGATTTGAATACAAAAGCAGAAATGGTCTTTTAAATACATAAAATGCAAGCAAGAAAAGCACTGGCAATTTGTAGAATGTGCCAAGGACGGCATAACAATAAAATAATGTAAGCAGCAATGTTCTGCTATCTCACCAGAGATAAAGCACTGTCAAAAAGCTTCTGGTTTAAACATGCAAGTCTGCTGTTGCAAAGCAACACTAGCAATAAACTACAAATAAACCACGTTTCAAATGGTTTCAGTGTGGAACGAGCTAAAGGAAGCTGACTGAGTCTCAGCATCTATCCCCTCTCTATTCATAAGGAGGATCTGAAAGTAGGATTAAAGTAAAGTTTTGAGCTTAACAATGTCACAGGTCTCAAACTGCGCTCATGACACAAAAGGCAATCTGCGGCTGACCATTGACAGCAGTCTGGGCACAGCTGGGACATCGACAAAATGGGCTCAGTTGGCATTTCATACAGGCAGCTGGTTACAAAAGTAATTCTGTGGAACGGGATAGCATCAAACTACAGGCCATCACAGGAGAAAGGTAAATGTTTATCTCAGGTCTAGGTTTCTTTTCAAATCAACAAACTGCGTCTCCTTTTACTCACAAATATTAGTTCAGCAAACAGCAGACTAAATAAGACGGAACTTTATAAAAACACAGTGGCTTGGAGAAGGGAAGTGTGTCTATTTGGGGTGGTGGGTGGAAGGAGCTGAGGGGACATGTTGTGAGGAACTAAACAGTTGGAATTACGGTCAGCAACCAGTCATTGAGTAAACACACAATGAGCGACAGAAAAGCTCTGTGGTGGACAATAAATAAGAAAAAAAGCCGCCAGATTCAGGCCCTGAGAAAAGTGAGCCATTCTACTTACAATGAGACGCTTAGGGGTGGATTGAGGGGAGAAAAAAGAGGGCTAAAACACTTGTGGGCTCAGGGAACTCTATAGAGGGAGTGAAAATGGAATAAACCAGCAAGCACTTGAGGGTCCCGCCGAGCACCTGAATGGGATAGAGGGGTGGAGATCCAGAGGGGGGTCTGGCGAAGGTGAATGGCCTTCTTTTTTGGTCCAATTTGTCTCTTTTCACCCCGCTTGCCCTGCTCCGGCTCAGACAGATGTACAAAGAGGGAGCGGCGCTGGGCCACTCATCCACATACACCCATGAGCAGCTGTCACTTTTGTCAGACAAGTTAATCAAACAAATGTCACCGTACCTCCCTTTTTAACAAGGCAGAGAACGGCGAATGGGAGGGGGCTGCAAAGGGTTGATCGAGACCTGAGAGATGACATGTGTGCCCGCGATCAATTGACCCTGCCAGCCTTCATCAATAAACCAGCGGGATCTGACAATAGAGAAGTCTCCATTAAACTTGTATTTCCTTCCTCTAGGGATGATTGTAGCTTTAGTGTCCTGAGCTGTTTCCTCTCAGCATCATGGAGCTGAGAATGCTCACAGAGGATTTAGACCTGAAAGAAACGAAGCAGGGAAACAAAATGCTGTCTCTCAGTAATTATTAAGGACTCTAAGCTGCTTACAGACTTCATTAAATGGAAGTGAAACCTTTTCAGGGCATGTTTTGAACATTCACACTCAGTCAGTCTAACTCCTGCTTGGCCCTTTTATGAGCATTATTGTATAACTATATAGGCAATATTATCTCCTTTTTGGTTGTGGAATCTTTTTACATTTAGGACATCAATGCAGTATAGCAGTTATATTGTTGTAGAGGAATCGTCAAGGACATCTGGTCAGTTTGTTCATGCAAACTATGTTTTTATACCACTACTGAAAGAGACATCTTTCCCACTAAGGTGTTTAGATGGCCAATAAAATATGAATATTCCACTAATATTCTTGTTCACATTCAACCACTCTTCGTGTTAAAATTATATTTTGTTTTTCATCAGTTGTGACCTTCAGATAGAGCCTGCTTTTTTAATTCTTCAATACCTTTCTTCAAAACGCTGATAGGGGATTTTTGTACATATTCTAAAATTTGTTGATATCAAAACCTTTTAATGTTGTTTAAAAGTATTACAATTCTCCATCCAGTCAGAAATGTTGTCTTTTCTTTTTAGCATTATTATTACGGGTTACGACAGTACCGTAGAAGCACTGGTGATATGCAACGTATCCTTCTCCCATATGATTTTCTATTATTTTTGTGGTGGGTCTGCCATTCAGAGCACACTTTGGATGGCTCTGTGAAGAACGTCCTTTTAAATTCTCCTAGCTTCTACTCATTGCGCTGTGCTGAACCAGAATTATACCACCTAATACTATCTAGTGAACTGGAGTTCCAATAGCTGGCTACTGACTTCTTTCCGTGTTGCATTGATCTTGGCCTTCAGCTTCTTTCTCCATGGAGGACACTTTTTCTTATGGCCATTATTATACGTGAACCGCCAACCCTCTGATTCGTGGACAGCCTGCTCTATGTACTGAGCCAATCCCACAAGTAAGGACACCTGTTACTGTGGTGTATATTAGACACAAATATATTAGGGCTGTCAAGCATTAACACAAATTCCTTTTTTAACATGCGCATATTCTATAATTTGGCCTTCCGCCTGCACAGTATCTAAGGAAATCAGGAAGTGATGCAGAAGTATCGATGTGGATGCCGAACAGGAACAAATTTTTCCAAGCAGAAACAAACAGTTCTCCGAACGGGAAGCTCAACTCCAAAGCTACACCAGATGGCTCTCCCAAAAAGAACCCCTAGCTAGTGCACAGCTGATGCAGAGAGATCTGGTCCACCTTTCCAATGCCAAGCCTTGCTAGACAGCCTGCAAATGTCACATATTTTTGGGGTTCTTTGAGGTTACTCGGGAGAATGTTTGTGGCAGTATTTGTTATGTTGTTGGATTGTTGCAATATTTCATGTTTTCATTAAAAAAGACCCACTCCCACATTGATAAGAGTATTAAAAACATTAAAACATATCCTTTAAGATATATTTAGAACAGATAAATAAAAGTGAAGTGTGATAAAAACAAAAACTGCAATTTATTAGTGTGGACGTGGACTTCTGTTTTTATTCTCTTGCAGTGGCTCTCTATGCTAATCCGCACATTTCCACCCAGATTCAACATGTAGAAAATTCTGCATATATATATGATATACTTTTTGTTTGTTTGTTTGTTTGTTTGTTTGTAGTTCTTCTTACATTCCCATACAACCAAGTCACTGGAGCAGAATAAGACATGACAGACAGAGGGAGTTACTCTTGTGTGGTGCCTAAGCTCAGTTGATTAAATTGTTCACTTAGCGTGGACGCTGGGCCCGGGAGTTCATGACCATGGCAAAGTGGTGAAGCATCCCCAGACAGCCAAGTGGTATGACAGCAGCTCACTCACTCACAAGTCTGCGGGCATTCTCTGTCACCTCTGTAGCCCCCAAACACACCACCACACACACACGCACACACCCGCTGTGAGCAAAGTACAGCGGTGGCAATGAAAACAGCCTCAAATCCCCCAATCTGCAACTTAATCTGACCTCTGAACTTGCTCCATTCTGTCACAGCCATAAGGGAGGAGTAACAGCGACTGAAAAGCGCTTTAACTTTCGTCACACAGACGTGCAATTTTGCCACGCTTGTGAATCTGATAACTATCCAAGGTCAACAGACTATACTTCAAATCAATCAATGAGTCATGCTCCTAATCCCCAGTGAGCAAAGGCAGATTAAGTGTATAATTGACCTGTGTAATCCCAGTATCTGCGACTCTATCCCTGGGGGGAAGGGATGGGGAAAGGGGGAGGCGGCTCAAGGATTCACTGGCACCACAGAGCCATCTCTGTCTTCCTCATTCTTCCTGCTTCGCCCCAACCTGGCTCGCATGTTTATCCGTCTATGTAAAGGGGCAGTGTCATGGACAGGAAGCTGTGGTGTATCAGTGCAGGGCTGGATTTGGCTCAGACTAAAGACATGGCTTTTTTAATCAATGATCCCCAGGCTGTGCCATGCTAAGTCGGCACCCCCAACGTATCATTTAAGCACATCTGTTTTAATCTGGGCCTCTTCAGCCACTCTTTCAAGGACCAGGGAGGGGAGGAAGGGTGCAAGGGACCAAATTAATTTCTCCCTGTTCCCCAGAGAAACACAAACACACACAGATCTCATAACCTAACAAAAGTTCCTGACAGAGGTAGTCTGAAAGCCTGAGTACTGTAAAAAGAAAACACTATAAAACTATATATGAAATAACTGTGACACAATTACTGCATCAGCAGCATGATCACACAAGGAATGTGGAAGAGCTGCAGCTTGTCCCACAAGTTTCATACATGCCTTTGGTTTCCTCTGTGAAACTCATGATGTGGTTACGTAAATGTCTGGCGGGGCATTGACCAGACTTAAACCTGCCATAGATTGAGCCCATGTGTGAGCAGAGCCGGTAACTTTCCAGGTAATTTACACCCGTGTTCGCAAAATTCCACAATACTAAGTTCAAGGTTGAAGTAGAAGAATATTTTACACGAAGATACCAATGGAAATGTCAAACTGAAGAGACAAGATTACAAGTTGATAAGGGCTGACACCGTAATAGTCAGACATATTCAGGGGTACGGTTGTTTATCACAAAATTATGAACCTACTTCGAAAGTGTTGTGTTATGTGAGCGACTACCACAGCATAGACTTTCCGTCATATCCTGCCTTTTGCATGCTCTACCATAGACTTTATAAATATGGACACTTCCTTGCATCAGTCAAACTGACACTATTTTCCTGGGGATACAAGCAGCGCCATCTTGCGACTTCGGAGCCAGAGTCTGTGCAGTAAGGTCCGAGAGTGGAGCCATGCGATGTCGATGACCCACACTTCTGCCAGGCTCACTCACGTTTTTGTTTAATTAATATTACGCTCTGCTCTACCTCCACTAGTTACAAAGAAATGCTTGATTATACACGGTACGGAGCAGTTGGCATGGCAACTGGCGGTCGCCATTATGTCATATCCTGTTTCTATAGCGTCAAATAGTTATCCAAACAATTAACACTTGAACATTCATCAACATTACATGAACTAAATAAAATGATAGAAACAAATTATTTGATGTGTATTTTAGTGTTTTAGTTTGGCCCAGGTCCCACCCACTAACATGGAGGGGGTGGAGCTTATGACCTATACTGCAGCCAGCCACCAGGGGGAGCTCTACTTGCTTTGGCTTCACTTTTGAGGAGCTGTTCCGCCGTCCATCTATATACTGTCTATGGGCGCGACACTTTGCCTAAACTGAGTTTTTCTAGTGAGAACACGTCGGACAGAGACAAGCTCCTGTTGTGGGCTACATATAGTAAAGGGCAAGGAGACAAAATATTTCAAAATGCAATCTATGTATCTAATATGGAAATGATCGGAGGGACCCACTGATGAGAAAAGAAAAGAGACTTCATGATTTCCATGAAAGTTTAGTGACGATGCCACAAAACACCAGGTTTCAGAGCAACTTTCACAGTAGCAGGATGAATAATATTAAAAACAATTCTATGATTGGATTTCTGGTAAGGATTGTGGTCAATAAAATAAAATTGCATCAAGTAAATCTGAATTTTTTCTGATTCAAAAAGCCCCACATTTAATGCTTATGACGGAGCAATCACCACACTGTGTGATCGGAGAAGTGGGTCGAATATCAATTAAAATAATCCTGTTCCGACATGCTCTTCTAACCTCCAGTCTATGTCAGAACATAGGTATTAGCACTTGTTATGTCTCATATTTGTTATCCCTTTCTTGAGACGCTGTAGTTTAACATGATCAACATTAGACCACATATGGGTCTGTCTGCTGGGACTCTTGACGTCAAAGTGTTGACACATATTTAGAAATTAAGAGGTCATTGCAAAATAATCTCCTTACTTCGGCTGATACCACTCTTGAGCTAAATGCATGACATAGTCCTAATTTAAATTACATATAATCTTACTGAAACTGACGTTTAGCCTCTAGTTATATAAAGACAAAAACATGATTCTTTTTGACTCTATTCTAATCAGTTAAATGCAATTAGATTTTTAGTTTTTTCAATTGCTGCCTCTAAATAGCTCCAAACCAAACACATGTTGCTGTTCAGCTTCAGATTCACCAGGAATGTGTGAAATAATACTAACACCCCTAGTGTTTACTGACTCATTGTTATAAGACGGTGATTTAGTATCTAATTTGTAGTTTATTATCAACACATATCACAATGGCCTGGAGATAAAGATAAGCAGTTATAGTATTGCAAAACTCTCCCCAGTGTTTCTTATCCATAGAGCCAAAGGTTGTTCATTTTGGCCCTACAGTTTTGCAGCTGACACTGACTGAGCCTGGGGATGTTTTTTCACATGGAAATGTAAAAAAAAAAAAAAAAAATAGTTTTGGGCTTCAGAAGCAAAATGACTTGAGGTGTTGATGTGATTTGAAATGTAATCTCTTTATTACGGCGTTGGGATGATTGATGGAATTCTTCCCATCAATCATTCTACACGGTGGCACATTGAAGGATTTAAAAAATGTAATCTTGTCAACCGCCGCATAATGTACTGAGCCATGTGCCTGGCCATGGCAGAAAAACATCTTAGGGCTTTCCAATCTTGACAAAGAAAAATAAATGATATTGTTCAATTGTTTAGCTTTAGCTAGCCCTTCTGGAGCAGTCACAACATTACTTAACAAATACATTACTGAACAAATGTATACAGACAAGAATAAAAGCATCAAAGCTAAATCAGTGAACCGTGAGACAATATTTCTGTTTAAAGAGCATGCATTGTATATCAGTTATCATCTTTACCAGGGGGAACGGATAAAAAAGATAAATAAATGAAGCAAAGACATAAAGACCACTAAGGGAGGGGAGGAGACACTCAACAAACCAAAGATTATGGGGGTATATACCTTGACCATAGCTTAAGAAGACCACACCCCTAAACCCAACACGCACACACTTTCTGAAGTATCTGCTCTTGTGTGTTGTCACACTCAGCTCAATTGGTCTTAACTGATGTTGATTGAACTGAGAGTTGATTAACTGTTTAGAAAGATTCAACAAAAAGATGAGACACTTTAGTATGGTTTTGGTCAGTGACATTTTATTTCAGTTTGGGTGTCAGCTCTTTGTGTACCAACACAATAGTGACAGAAATGACTCTCATCTGTCCTACTGGCTGTGGCTCAGTAGCTAAAGAGGGTTGTTGATGAACCAGAGCGTTAGCGGTATGATCCCTGCAACATGACGAAGTGTCCTTGAGCAAGACACTGAACCCCCAGTTGCTCACAGTGCTTACCACTGGCGTGTGCTCGTGTGAGCAAATGGGCTGATGTGTCAGTGTGACTGTAAAGTACCAATAGGTAAAATAGCACTATATAAAAATAACACCATTTACCATAAAGAAAAAATATAGATTACCTGACAAGCCAAACTAGGTGCCGGTAGTGAAACTTTTACTGCACTCTTATTGCAGTGTGTCTCCACATATGCTGCAGTTCCTCAAGTACATTTCTCTGTCCATGTGTTCTGAACATTATTCTTTAACCGTATTTCTGGTGTCAAGTGCTAATGCTGAAAGATGAAAAAGTGCGGACAGACAATAAAAGCACAACAGAGCTGCAGAAAGCGGCCACAAACACCTTCATCTGCCCCAGCGACGCTGCAGGAAGAACCAATACAGGATGACAACAAAGATAAGCCAGGCTGAGACTAACCGTAGTAGAAATGGAGGGAAAGAAGATGCATGGCAAATGGCTCAAGCTGCAGCAGCAAGGAGCAAACATTCCACACCGGGCACCTTTCTGTCACCCTCTGTCAGGACAATCAGAGAGGCCTACAATAGGAGACGGAATACACCTCCAGGCCTTAATCCAAGACAGTGTCACAGACAGATGCAGATGCATCTGTATGGCTGCCTACCCTTTAGTCTGCAGCCATGGACACACACGCACACATGCACAGGCTAAAGAGGTGAGACTCAAGTCAGGTGCAGAAGATTACACAACCTATCAACCTATGACTGTGTTGTCCACTCTACATTTATTTTATTTGTCTCTGTTTCAGCCTTAATTAAAATGAACATAATTCAATCTTTTTGGACACATATTATGTTGCATTTATGATTAAAGACAATAAAAAAGTTTTGTTAAACTTTTTGTTGATTATGCTGCAGCCTACAGCGACATTAACACAAGCTTGTCAATTCAACTAGGTAGGTTATAAACAAGCCAGCGTTTTACAAGCCAACCTTACTGTAGCTAAACCACTTCATACAGAACTTCAGTAAATCCAGCATATCAAATGTGGAGCGGGAAGCTTCTTTGCTGTGTTTATATAATGCATGTATATAAACTGTATGTTTATTTGTTTTCTCCTCAAAATACTGGGTCTTGTCTAGACAATAGTTGTGGACTCATTCCCAGATACAGTAAAAGCAATTACAAGGAACGGTCTTTCAACGGATGCTTAAAAGATCAAATTAGAGCAGAAATACAGCCAAATGAAGAAAATCGCAGTGATTTGGATTAGTTGAAAGTAGACTGCCTTCTGTCTGAGAGCTGAATAAAGCAAAACCCAAAAATCTAACAACAAGAGATAAGGGCATAGATGACAAGTTTAGAAAGGACTTAATTTTGGCTAAGATTTGGAGTTAAGAAAAACATGTTTGCGTGACCATGTCCACTTGGAGATCAAAGATTACCCAGCATTACAGGCAGGATCCGTACTAGGAGTCCCAGTGGAAATAATTTAGCTGAGCGGGTAAGCCATACAGAGCCTGATAGATTCTTTCATTGGTTGTGTGTTCTTTGGGCTGTAGAATCAGTGTGCATTAATCTATTATTGTAGTCAGTGGTCTGACTTTATTGGCTGTCAGTTACACTGGGAGCATAGACGGGGCACTTTTATACGGTCATGGGCTGCTTTCATGCACTGTGTAGCACATCTGCACACAACCACACTTCCTGATAACTGCCTTACTCATATGCAAATTAATGTTTCCTGCCTCTTTATCTTTTCTTATAATACTGATAACTAGACATTCAGATTTCTTCTTCTGTTGTTAGGCTGTATCCAGGGTAAGCTGTTGCACTTTACACTACTTTGCTACAAAATAATCGAGTTCTTTCTTAAATGTGGCATTTTATTCCCAAAACCTAATCAACACTTGTAAATCCTGATAAGAAAATGTGTACAGAATTTGTGGCGGAGCAAAATCATTTTGTAAATCTTCAGCTGATTAGGAAAGGAGAGGCAAATGTGGCGTAGCAAGACTCACTTTAAAAAACAAGTATGGCAGAGATGAATCTGCATAGAGGCTTGGCTCAGTAAGAAAACTCACCTATAGAGACCATTTTAGCAGATTCTGCTAATAAATCCTCCAGTTTCAATAAAATGAAGACCAGCAGCTGAGTTGGCAGCAAAAGTGACAGCTAACAGCATCCAGGAATGTTTTGGACATTATTTAGTTTGGGCTAATTGCAGTTTATCAGCTATAGAGGAGTGTGATGCGTGAGTACCGTCACATTCAAAAAATGACACGTGAACATCCCAAAGCATGACTCTGCGCAGGTTTTTGGTAGAATGACATGCAACATGAAGAAGAGCATGCATTAATGAGACTTATCTGTCGATCCATGATAACAAATGAATCCAGTTTTATTTAAATCTACTGATATGTCAGAATGTGCTTAAAATACAAAAACAAAACATCCCTATGGTCTATTTCATATTGCAACTAGTGAAAAAACTGAAGTGTTGGAAGGTAAAACAGTTTACAATTTGATATTATCAGTCCCATCGCTGTATCTGCACTTGCACTGGTCAAATTCCAGTTAAGTGAGCAATGCAACAAAAATCTGAACTCAAGTGAAAAACTCAAGTGATTATGACAGTGCGCTTTTAAAACATTCTGAAAATAACATAGGCGTATAGAGCTGTGGTTGTGTTACCTTGCTAATCCTCCATTTACAGAAGGAAGAGGTGGTGTGGCTTACTTACGTCGAATAGTCTCTCTATGTACACCTCTTCATTGACCTTCTCCCTTAGCATGTCCTGGGAATGACGAACAAATGTCACATAACCGTCAGCAACATCCATTCCTGGCTTCTGCAAAAGGAAAGAAAAAAGGAAGAGAGAGGGAAAATAAACAGATCAGAAAAGCTGCATTGCATTCAGTGAGTATATTAAAAAATTTAGACAAGTCTTTTACATACAATTCATTTAATATAAAGGATATAACAAAATGTCTAAATTAGGGGTGGGGCATTAACGCGTTAATTACGTTTAATTAGTTACAAAAAAATGTATGCGTTAAATAAAAAAAAAATGTACGCATTTAACCGCTGTCATGGCCTCTCAGTGCAAAACTGCTTAATGCTATACTGCCCCCTGTGGAACAAAGAGTAAATGCAGTCTCCTATTTAGTTAAGTTTTACTTTCGGTTTTGAGAGCAGAGCACATGGCTGGTGCTGGAGACCATTTTCCCTGTCAGTGAGCTGTGAGAGGACTTTACTTTGGTTTTGAAGCTGCAGAAGACCATATCTGTAAGTTTTTATGTTTCATAAGTTCATAAATGAAGACTCCGTGTTACAATCATTTCCATTATCACTTTAACATTGTAACATTGTAATAATTTAGCCATGTAGCTCACATGTTGTTTTGATTCAGTGAAGGTCTCCTCCTTTTGTGCATATCAATATTGTGTGTACTTACCTTGTTTATTATGGCGATTTTCATGCTTATGTAACATAATTTACAATATTTGTATTTTTGGATTGTATTACAGTTTCACAATTTGTGACATCTTCAGTAAAGATCAGTGACAACGCCACAGTCCGGTCTATGAGTCTTTTTCTGAGGATTCTCAATTGTTTGGGCTAGCTGGATAACCACTTTGGTACAAGAGGGAGGCCAGTATA
>JASGAT010345259.1:0-23150 GCA_030220025.1 Chelon auratus | reverse complement strand
CCAAACTGATGCACAGAGACCCCTCCCCTCAACTCATAGGACCCAAAGGCCCCCCACTAACAACATTCTGTTGCCAGACACCACAGGACACCCTCAGAAGGACCATGTCCATTCTCTGATGAGTCACAGCTGTTTTGGAGGCATTATTTCTGTTGTAAAGTTGGCATTTTAAGGTAGACGTCTATGGGGATTGTTTTTAGAGCGAGCCTCAAGTGGCCACTCGTGGAACTGCACTTCTGGGCACTTACTGTACGTATTAGTGTAGTTTTTCAGCCCTGAAGGCCCCCACTGGATCAGGAGATCACTTCTTTAATGTTTTAAACTTACTGAAAATGTAGACTTGTATTTATTAAAATTTGCCCCTCACAAAGTATCTAATATACATGTTACTATGTGCACATTACACGGCTGAATTTACTACCAAAACTACTGTTAGCATGCAAATATAAGCAAGTGAAAAAAGTAATATGAAATATCGGTATTTAATACATCTGGCAACTTGTAAAATGCAGTAAAATAATGTTTTAAAATGAGATGTTCTATTATATACAATAAAATAACAAATTACAGAATGTAATTACCTATGATGATTTATTTTAGTATAATCTATTCTATTCTATTCTATTTTTCAAATGAACAGTCTGAAAACCAAACCAAATGTAGCATGTGGGAACAAGCTGACTGTGAGTGGAGGCAGCTCCATGGAGCACAGCCTGAAAGTGACAGAGGCCATAATAACAGGATGTTTACAGCCTGCGGAAACACTGCCAGGGACAACCACAAGCAGGCAGCAAGCATGGCTGGAAACACGAGCGAAGAGGAAACGCAGGCCAGCCAGGTTTCATCCAGATGCACCAAATATAACCCTACTGGCTGCTGTTTTGTTTACAGACAGATACTACCTGCCTACGGTCTGTTATAAGTCCACGATGACCTCTGACCCCTGCAGAAAGCCACCTAGAAACCGCAGCTGAAATCCTCCCTTTCACACACACGTAGGCTTTGATGGCTGAAGTGGTCAGCTGCAGGTGACAGCGGACAGAAGGACACTGGTGGTTTCTGACATTGGTGGGGGGGTGAAGTCTGTCCACTGTCACTGGTTGCTTCTTTCTGCCCATCAGTGGTCACATATTGCACCAGGCTGCGACATCAACTGCACAACCATGGCTCTCACCGACCTCCTAGCAGCTTCAGACATCACTTCTGCAATTAATGCATGTAAAGGTGAGTCGATGGGTGGATTTTGAGTCTATGATGGAAACGAATGATTCAGGAGATAAGGCCTCTGATTCTGTATTTTACTATAGTTCCACCAGACTGTCATCCGTTGGACATCATCATTTGAACTGACTGGATCTAATCAAGTTGTATCTGTTGTTTAATTTACAGCTAAGGATTCCTTTAGCCCAAAGACGTTTTTCAAAACGGTGGGTTTATCCAAGAAAACTCCAACAGAGATTGAGAGGGTCTTTAAGATTTTGGACCAGGACAAAAGTGGCTTCATAGAACAGGATGAGTTACAGTTGAGTACTGCAAAAACCCTGCACACATATATATTTATGTATATATATACAGAAGATATTAATTTTTTTTTATTATTCAGACTGTTCCTGCAGAACTTCTCTAAAGGAGCGAGGCCACTGACCGCAGCCGAGACCAGAGCTTTCCTCCTGGAGGGAGACTCAGATGGTGACGGGAAGATCGGCTGGGAAGGTGAGAGGTCCAAGCCGAGATGCTGATCAAGAGTTTACATTTCATTTTCCTGTTTTATCAGACCTTTGTTTGGTCTGTTGCACTACAAGAGGAGAATAGCATTTCCCAGAACACAAAAAAAGCTAATTTAAAAAAATATATATATATTTTTTTTACTATTTTTATAACTGCAAGGAGCGGCACAGTGGAGAGGCGGTTAGTACTGATGCCTCACAGCGAGATGGTCCGGGGTTAGAATCCATGGGCCGACTGGGCCTTTCTGTGTGGAGTTTGCATGTTCTCCCTGTGTCTGCTGGGTTCTCTCCGGGTACTCCGGCTTCCTCCCACTGCCCAAAGACATGCTGGTTAGGTTAATTGGTGATTCTAAATTGAACGTGAATGTGAGTGTGAATGGTTGTCTGTCTCTCTGCAATGGACTGGCGACCTGTCCAGGGTGTACCTCGCCTCTCACCCGATGACAGCTGGGATAGGCTCCAGCAGACCCCGCGACCCTTAACAGGAATAAGCGGTTACAGATGATGAATGAATGAATGAATGAATATTAATTTCACCAGTTAAATTTATAACAGTTAAATACAGTATGTTTAGAACATATACAGAAAAAAAAAATCTATTTGAATCCCTAATAAGTGGAAAACTAGAAAAAGAAAAACTGGATTCGTCCTAATTTGCATTGTTTTAGTTGATGAATTATTCATCAGTAATAGTTGTGATAGTCGCTCCAAAACTCAGAAGGTCTGTGGTTACCTCTCTTAAGAGACATCTGACGCTTTTATTAAATGTAAGCTTTTTAGATCGTTTGCTGCAAAGTGTAAAGAACTGATCAGAATCAATAGTTAGTCAATCAATAGTATTTCATCCATACTTACAGTGTGCGGTATTACATGGTGTCTTTCTCTAATCTGAGTGTTTGTTTTTTTCCCCCAGAGTTTTCTGCACTGGTCAAGTCTGCATGATCCCTGAACGACTTCAGATGATCTCAGTAGCGGATCTCTTTTCTTAAAGATTGTATGTGTTTAGAATAATATCTGTTTAACTTTTAATGGAACGTACTAAAATAAGTCTTTAGAAAGAAGCATACTTTACTCCATGTAAAGTAAAGTTCTGCTGATAACCAGCACAAGGCTTGTCGGGGGTGAGCAGAAAGCTCTCTGCTGTTTTGGGGGTTATACTGAGCGCTAGGAAACATCCGTGTGCTGGGGGAAGGCTTTGGTTCAGCTGTGTCATTCTGGAAATGTGCTTGACGCTGCGGGGAGAGGAACTCGGCGTGAATTATATGCTTCCACTTAGACAACGTGTGCACAAGGTTCAATCCATTTTATTTCAAATACATAGTTTTGTCATTTAAAACCAAATAAATTCATCCTTTGTTCATTATGACCTGATATGATTTTTTTTTTAAGAAAAAGCTTATTGTGTCTATAATCCTAACCGCCCATCATGTGATTTATTTCACTGAGTGATTCCTCTCTCATGTACAGTGACAATTAGCAACATATACTAACAGTGGAATTGGTTTAAATAGTCAGGATAGTGTTGTATTATCTACAGTTCGTTTTTCTACGTATATGTACAGGAAATCCATTGAATTGTTTAAGCTTCAGACCAAGTGTTAACAGGAAAGTGTAACTTCAGAGTTACGGGAAAATGAATTTAGAACATAAATATCGACAACTGGATGCTTGAGTCACATTCTTCCAGAACTGTCTGGAATACACCAGACAGCCTGGGCGGGATCTGTTAAAGAATATACAGTATCAAATATGACCAAGACTGTTTTCACATCTACTTAATTAAAAATGACAGAGTTCTTAAAATATAAAAAGTAGCACCGCTCATTAAGCAGGATAAGGACGGCTTCATAGTGTTCATAGTGTTGGGAAGTTTGGTGCACCCGCTGAATAAATGTACTAATGTTAGCCCAAGAATTCCTTCTGACAAACAGTGGGGCAGAAACATATAACATTTCTGTATAATATTTATTTTTATATAATACAATTAAGTAGGAGAATATGGAAATCCAATAAAGTGTCTCAAGATCGTACTCACAGTAAATAAGGATGCATTTGCTCTTTTTCAAGAGGCATTGCTTTTCCAGGAATCGTAGGGTAATAAAAATCTTCAAGATTCACTGGAACAGTACCAGTCACCGTGCGGCTTTTTGGCAACCTGGTCTTAACCAGCACAGAGTGGAAATGTTTAATGTGTGAACCGCAGATCGAGGTTCGCAGGCAGGACGCAGTTGGACTAGAGGCAGCTGCTCTCTGGGTGAGGACTCGCAGAGCTCCTGCAGTTCTGCTCCGGGCAGAGAGATCGCTTGAAGTGTGCCAGTAGAGAAACTCTGGGACAGGATCAAGTTTCTGCTCCAGGACTTCTGTCAATGAGGCACATTTATTTGCAACTTTCTCTCAGATGGCGAGTCACTCCTGCCTGCCTGACAGAGGAGAGTGACAGAGAATATGGGTCACTTCTATTTCTGCTGCAGCATGAGGGACCAAACCTCTGCTCTCAGGTGGAGATTTAGACGAACGTGGATCATTTCTAGCTGAAGGCAAAATATCTGGAGCAACCTGAGGCTTCTTAGTTCTTTATTTTCATCCTAAAATGTAAATTTAACGCAAATTCGTTGTGTTTACAAGCCCTAGATATTCCACTTAGATAAATATGTGGATCTGAGGGCCATCTTTCCAAATGCCTCACAAATAAACTGTGAAGTCAAATATCATTTTCAGATCAAGATGGGGGATGTTTCTATGCGGTCTTGCGTTCACCGTCTTGCTGCTGTGAGATATTTGTAATGTAAGCCTGATATTGAAGAAGGGCAGGAATAGTTTCAGTATGTAGGGCTGTGTCGCTTGAGGTGAGAGACCTCAGTTGACCACAGCAAATGTTAAAGGCCAGCGACCAGTTTTACGGAGCTCTTAGGAAGATTTAAAAGGAACAAGAAGTAGAAGTACACGCATATATGTAAACGCATAAGAGACGACAAGCACACCTGAACGAACTGATGAAAAGTGACAAAATTAGAAGATGCTATGAAGCAGGAGTTAAACTATGATTGGTACATGCAAAATGTATGTTATTTCTGTGTTAAATGTATCCCAGTAGTCTCAGAATCATCTCAATGCTGCCACCTGATGTACAACAAGAATGTGACAGCCAGCGGTGGGCATCAGAGCATAAAAGGCAAAGAACCCCTGCACTAGCTCCTCATTTACATTCATTGTTTGGATAGGGGTGAGAAATCATTAGGCAACCATAGGGTCCCCTGCTGCACGTTTAGGATTATGATGGTAATGGCCACGGTTATGATACAGATTATATCAGCTATTCCCGAAATAGCAAATAGTTTCATCACCATAAGTAGAAACTGTCCGAAAATAAGGTCTGGCAAACAGCTGCCAGCTAAATTATGTACTATTAAATCAGAGCATTCTCAATTCATCCCTGTGGCTCATCATCTCCTCCTTCGTTCATCAAGATAGTTCACACTAAACCTATTATAGTGCTTTTAAGTGTTGACATTGTCTACAGCTCATTAGGCCGTGAAGCCTAGTGACATGGTTTTAAGGCCTGGTGTATGTTTGATTTGGTTTGTGTGATCTGCCAGGACTTTTTTTTGACTGTTACTAAATAGCTAATCTTGGACCGGTCCCAAGTTTCTACAGCTATAATTATAATTGATTTTCTCATTGGGTAGGGCAAGGTGTAAACAGTACAGTTTGCACAATACTGCTGATATGGAACGGCTGAAACACACTGACAGAGTTCATTCTTGAATAAATTCCAGTAAATAAATGTTGAAAAAATTTAAAGATCTAAACACATTAAGACATGAACGTCTGAAATTTCTAACACGTGTTTTTAGACACTGTTTTGATCATAGTACCACTGCCTGTCATAATCAATCACAGCAACTACACTTCTATGGAATTCACACAGGCTCATTTTCACCAAAGCTGATGCTTTTCTGCACAGCTAACCCTAACCCTCTACCTAGCACCCTGACTCCCTAACCCTTAAATTCATTAAATAACTAACCCAATAAACCCTAACTCCTAATCCCTAACCCTAGGTTAGGATTAAGGTCCGCATCCTGAATTGGGGTTAACGTTGTTAAGCATGGTCAGGATAAGGGTCAGAATTGGGGTTAGGTATTGGATCCAGATGACAGCACCGATTAAGATTTGGGTCAAACTTTGCAATTGCTGCTATGGCTGAGGATAAAGCACAGTTAGGATTTGGGTCTGGATCCAGAATTGGGGTTGGGGTTAGGTCGAGGGTCGAGATGAAGGCACTTTTTGGATTAGGGTCAGAATTTGAAATAGGGTTAGGGTCCAGATGACAGCACGGTTAGGATGAGGATCAGGCTCTGGAACTAGGGTTAGGGTTGACATGAAATCACGCTTAGGATTATGCTCAGGATACAGAATTACGCTGAGGATAAAGCACAGTTAGGGTTAGGGTCGCAATCTGGAATTGGGGTTAGGGTTAGGGTCAAGATGAAAGCACAGTTAGGATAACGTCAGATGTGGGGTAGGATTTGGGTCCAGACATTTTATTTATACTATTTCACATATCTAAGGAAGTCTTTCAGTAATTATTTAGGAGAAAAGCTTGTTCACCAAGGGTACATGTAAACTGCTCTATTAACACATCAGATGTACATTTTAGAGACTTTACCTTCACTACAGTGTGAAAGTTATATATTTTGGGCTTGCTTTAATTAAACCAAAAATATTAGTCACCAATAAATCACAAATGTACGAGATAAAAGACAACGATTAAACAAAGCTACAAGATTCCGTAATAATTCACAATCTATACTATAAACCTGTTTGAGCTTTCTGATAACTTGTCACACACAATATAAGAGTTTACCTCATTCTTCACCCCGTGCTGCTCTGTACCATAGTACCGGCTGCAGAGTACGTTTCACCTAAATCAGCAGTGTATATTATTAGCCTTGTGCAATATCAAGCACTTTTCACATGGGTCCACACTTAGCCTACCATTTAAGCATCTTCATTTATGTACATATAAATAGAACAGCTCTGTCTACTGGACACATTTTTTTGACCGACTGCTTTGACTGCTTTGCGGGCAGTGTGTATTACATAGCCTATGCATCATATTTCGGGACAGTGGAAGTATATAAGCTCGTGAGAGTCACTCAGGGCTTCACTGCAGTCAGCAGATTCATCTGAGCGAATCCTCTCTAGCCTTAGAGATAACCCTAAGGTGAGTTGCACTGAGGAGCCGCAGACGTGCAGGCAAGACTACTTCCTGACTCAGAGAGAGTTACAGGGCTTCAACTTCATGCACTGCACTGGGATATAAATCGAGCAAAGGGCTACACAGGTCCAGATTCTGAACACCAGAAGCCCAGATTTTGGCTTTGGACTAACAAAGGAACCAAATGGGGGAGAAAAAAATAATCTGCCAACCACAGCTGCAAAGGAGATTTGATCTTTTGCCTTGGAGGGCTTGGTTTTGGAAAATTTGGACTACTTTTTTGTGATCATTTGTGCCTTGGAATACGCACAGAGAGGAACTATAAAATATACTGCATGGCATTATGAAGATTACACGTAGCTCTGTTACTTTGAATTGTGTGTTTTAGTCCAGCAGATAGACTCAGAGAGTACTTTCAGATTCAGAGTAAAACAGTTTCTTCCTGTCTGACTTCTGCTACAGCCGAACTGATGAACTGACTTGTCCTCTGCTCTCCTCCCTCAGTTAAAAATGGCATTCGCCGGAATCCTGAGTGACGCTGACATCACTGCAGCCCTTGCAGCATGCCAAGGTAAACCCCACGATGAAAATGTCTCAGCATGCAGTGTTTTCACCCGAGAAAGCCCAAATCAGATACTGAAGGACCTTACCTTAATTTGATTCATACTTTGCTTAAATGTAGCTACATCTTATACTGCAGAACTTGCAGGCTAATGAAGAGCAGTTACAGCTATTCATAACCTGCATTGATTTTAAACACATCTTGGGTCCACATCATTAGCACAGCAAGCTTGCAGATTGCAACTTGGTGTGATATGTATCAGTTATCAGCAGCTACTCTAAGTAAGTCAAGCTATAAATTAAAGTACAAGGCAAAAATTGTGGATGAATAGCAACCAACTCCCAGGCCTCATAAACTGCTACCTGTGCATCTGCACAATAGGCTTTATTTTTTTATCCTCAGTTTCTGATATGATCTTCTCTCTGTCTCCTTGCAGCTGCCGACTCTTTCAAGTACAAGGATTTCTTTGCTAAGGTCGGCCTGGCTGCCAAGTCCGCCGATGTCATCAAGAAGGCCTTCGCCGTCATTGACCAGGACAAGAGTGGCTTCATTGAGGAGGATGAGCTGAAGTAGGCACCCTCTCTTAGATTTCATCTCGAGCTCTCAGGAGCTCTCGCAGCTCAGGGATTGCCTTTCTTTGGCCCACTGCGAATTCAGAATGATGTCAGAGCCTCAAAGCATCTGAGAAGCTCTCCTCCGCAGTAACTCTATCCAAGCTCTCTCCTCTGGTGTCTCATATGCTAGGGTGACCTGGAGCAGATGGAAAAGCATAGTCTTCCTTAAAATTTGGGGTCAAATCAAATGCTTTTTAGACTAGGACAGTGAGAAGACAAGCTACAGTGAGAAGAAGTCAGTGAAGGAACTATAATAGGCTTTGGAGGCTGTCTGAAAGATGAGCTCCATTTGGAATCGATTTAGCGCAAAAACAAAAATGCTTAGCAATCAAATAGAGGATATGTTTCCGGGGAAGATTCAATTTCTAAAACTGCAGATTCATCATAACACTCAGTATTTGTTTCCGATCGTCCTCTCCAGACTGTTCCTGCAGAACTTCTCTGCCGGTGCCAGAGCTCTGACCGACGCCGAGACCAAGGTGTTTCTCAAGGCTGGTGACTCTGATGGTGACGGCAAGATCGGAGTTGATGGTGAGGAAACAGCCACTAGAGGCGCAAAGCCTTCCACAGATTTTGAAACGGCACTCAGAATTCTTTCTTTCTTTCTCCCCCTGCAGAGTTCGCTGCCATGGTCAAGGCATAAATGGATAAACAGACCAACACCTGACTACTAAAGGAACAACTTGAGCCAAGACAGAGCCTACTCCTCACTTCTTCTCCTCTTCCCTCTCCCTCTTTCTCTACTCTGCTCTCCACATCACTTTTATACACTTGACCTTTCACCTCCGACTGTAGACAAACCGCTCCCCCTCTCTCTCTTTCTCTCTCTCTCTTTCTCTGACCGTGCTCACTCCAGTGCTGTCCACGATGAATGTACCTGACTAAGTTTATAGCGTGGTTGACTTGTGTCTTTCTCTCTCTCTCTCACTTCTGTCGTCGTTTTACTGTGTGAGTTTTGCCTACTGTGAGATCAGTGATGATGCACTTTTGTGGGAAACGGACGGACGATGAGAAAACAATAAAGGTTCTTTTTCAGTAACACAAGCCTGGCCTTGGTCTTCAATGCTCAAATGAATGAGTGGATCGGCGATTAATGAAAAATGTTGGAACAGATGTCTGACAAGGGATTGGTCCCAACTGCAATGAAAATGATTTACAGGAAGAATCTCAGAAACAAGCAAAGCTGAAAATAACAATTTCATTTAGATCGCATGGGGCACACCACCAATCCAAGTAATTGTTTGGGGCCTATGTTGCTATGGCAACCACAACCCTCTTAAACCTATGAAGGTCCTACGGTGGATAGGCAATACTCCACAACCTTCTAACCTCGCCACTTTTAAACTAGCAAAATGCTGCAAATGCAACCTCGGTGCAAGTGCAAAATTCAACATTCTCCTAAAGTTGTGATATGTGGCTTTAGCAGCATAATCCTTCATGCACAGTTGCACAACACCACATTTTATTTCAAATGAATTCCAATATCCTCTTTCTAAGAGGAAGAAACATTTAGTTCTTCTTATAAAAGATAAGTGATCTTCATGGGAAGTCCCAGCCAGATGTGGAGACATGATACTAGTATTACTCACTAAGTCTAGTTTAAACACACACATACACCTGCCTCTGCCTTAAATCATCCATCTCTTATCTTGTACAGTTTGTGGTGAGGCTTTGCTTCCCTCTTGTGTCCCTGTAAACAACCACTAGGCGGCGCAAACGAGTCACAATGACTTCACAAGCTTGCTCTTTGCACATTGCAAATTTGGAAGCTCCCAAAATCAATAGATGTTCTGTTTCCTCAGCTTCAGATGAGTGCCCTTTTTTTTATTTTTTCTAAGAAGCAGCTGCAAGATACACAAAAACCCCACTACAGCCAAAGTGCTGAGTCAGATCTCCACATCAATGAAACTTGAAAAAATAATGAGATTTATTCCCCTGGTTCTTGTTACAAGAAGCATCCCTCCCTGCCCCCACTCTGCTAATGCCATTAGTGCTGACTGGATTCACCAGAGACGCTGCTGTGTCAGAGGGTTTCATGGACTTCCCCTAGTAGCAGGCGACAAACTCATCAGTTTGGAGTGGTCGGTTGCCACGGCTACCAGGTGCAAAACCTGCCTGAAACAGGTAGCCCAGGTACATTAGTGAGTGAGTTTCATATTGTTGGTTGTATTGCTTTCAGCTGCAAAGAGAGACAAAGGCGTCTCTGCAGGTCAATAAAAAGCACAATGTACAATGTCCTTAAAACTATATGCTGCTGCAACACTACAAACCTTCCTGCTGTGGGATAAATAAAAAATTATCTTATGTTATCTTAGTTCAGACACATGGTGGCTGCTTAAGGTTAATCTTACATATGTTTTTATTTCACAGCAGAAATAAGTAGAAGCAGTAAAATACACCAGCAACAAACAGAGAGGTTTTGACTTCATAACTTTCTCTAACAAAGTGTCCTATCAGTGTGATACATAACATAACATTATTATGATTTATGACCTGCTGCTTGATGTTGTCACAAGAATTTAAGAGATTTCTCACTAAACCAAAGAGACAAAAAGGGGGCCTGATTAAATTTGAAATATGCACCTGCAGAGAGAGAGAGAGAGAGAGAGACAGAAAGACAGACCGGGAGGATAAGGGTAGAGGGGAGGGGAGAGAGGCAGCAATGTAACACTGGGAAAAAGTTGATTGGATGAAAACCACGCACTGCTATGACAGCAAGAGAGAGAGAAAGAGCAGTGAGCAGCGGATATAAACAGTAAAGGTTAATTGGACAGGTGAGCAGGTGAGGAACTCGAGAAGGAGGAAATCAGCCGAGGGAAAATTTGATCCTCGGACAGGTTGGAAACTCAAGCATCCTTCATCGCGTCCAGCCCAGCGTATATAAGACAGGACCGGCTGTCAGTGGCCACCGTGAAGCCTTATCTGCTGCTGCTTTGGACCTGAACCGAGAGGAAAGAGAACCAACAGCGGTGAGTCCCACAGCTGCACAGGGAGCTTCTATAAAGGTGTTGGCCAGGTGGTACCTGTCTGCGAGTTGAAGCAGTCGAACCACAGCTTCTCTTTAAGAAGTTTTATTTCTCACTTTTGCAAGGGTTTACACACCTTTTATTCATAGCTAGCCTTGACTGAGGTTCTTTGTTAACCTGCCAATAAGAATTAACATAAATTCTACTGACTGAAAAGGTCCTAAAAAATAATGTTAAGCTGCTAGGACAGTAACAAAAGAGTGCTTAGAAAATCGAACATTTCTTTCAGCTAATTCCCGCAAATAGATAATATCTGAACTCCTCACTCTTGTATTAAAATAATTTTAAGGAAGCAGGAGGTCATAGAACTTATGTACGTTCTCCTCTAACAAGGTCAAAGAGACGGTGTTTTTCCTGTTTTATATATTTTTTTTATTATAAAGTTGATATATCTTCAGGTGAGTTCACTCATACATCATAGAGAGGCTGTAGTTTCACAGTTTGTCTAAGGCCAGGGTCAAAAAACTTTAACCCAGGGAAGGGCTTGCTTATTTTTTTTGTATGTGATATAGAATAACACATATGGTTTTGCCCCCCTCCTTCCCCCAAATAGTTTTGTTCAGTCCCTCAGTGCCAATTACTATGTGGGGACCATCCAACCCAATTACGAAGTTCAAGGGGAGTAAATAGTCTCTGTAATTAACAAAGGCTGTCAGGGGAAATCCAATCAAAAAGCTCAAGAATCAGGCAGGAAGCCAGCAATTATGGATCTTTAATACAGAAGACGTTTCTTTTCAAACTTGTTTCATTTTACGTTTCGAAAACCCCAGCATATCTGCGAAATAATTGCCACTGGAGTTTTGATGGGATCATGATATTAAGCCACATTCACAAGAAAAGCCAAAAAAAAAAAAGTTAATCCGGTGTGACACCACAAGGGGCCGAGTGAATGAGATGTGTGTCTGGAAGGAAAAGAGAGGGAAAGTTTGTGCGTGCCTGTTTGTTAATTATTCATTCTTGTACCTCACAGGATCAACATGTCGCTCACCTCCATTCTTTCAGCTGAGGCCATTGAAAATGCCGTCAAGGACTGTTCAGGTAGCGTCTCAACACACACGCTGGACAGCTCATCTTGAATCCGTTAAATATCAGCAACCAAAAATCATGTCACTCATTCATGCATTAAGTATAAATTTCTGATAACCTCACCAGTTAAAAAAACATAAACTAAATTCACTCTTTATCATGATAAAATGCACCTTAGTCTTGGTCCACAGTTGACATGTGAACCTGCTGTTAATCTTGCCTCAGTCACATTCAGATCTTCAGAACCCTCTTCTACAGAAAGGTGCATAATCTTCTCAACGTTGTTTTCAGTACTGTACAGTATCCTCTCCACTAAAGTCATATGCAGCTTTAAATCTGAATTTGAAAAAAGGTTTTTTAATCATCTCGGCGGTTTCAGTGGAGGCATGTGTGTGTCGGTTTTAAAAGAAAATCTCCCATCGGGACAGCAGCCGCATGCTGTTTTAATCTCCACATCCCAACCTGCTAAACCTCGAGCCTCTAAACCTCTGTAGTCCATCTTCAACATTTTGTGTGTGTGTGTGTGTGTGCGTGTGTGTGTGTGTGTGTGTGTTTGCAGCTCCGGACTCATTTTGCTACAAGAAGTTCTTCCAGCTGTGCGGCCTGTCCTCAAAGACGCCCCAGGAGGTGAAAAATGTCTTCCAGATCCTCGATGAGGACAACAGCGGCTACATCGAGGAATCTGAGCTCAAGTGTGTAAAATGATAGCTGGGGTGTCTGATGTATGCTGCAGCAGTCCACTTATGAGAAATGTCAGACCACCACCCTGACACAAGACCCTGAAACTTTCCCGACCTTTCTTTTTTTCTTGCATCTACAGTATTCTTTCATAACTCTGCTGTCATTCTTTGTACACCTCCAATTTCAAAAGTTTTTTGTGTTTGCATATCTGACAGAAAGAGAAAAGAGATAAATATGTTAAATCACACAGTTGTATTGCATTTTTGTGATGGCACCATTAAGCTGTCTCCTAATAATCCACTGTGTTATTACTGTATTAGTGTTATATAATTCACCTTTGCGTGAGGATAGCTGAGGCTGGACTGCAGCTGTGCAATTTGGGAATTGGTGTGTCAAACGTATCTGGATGTGTCGGATTATCCATACTTAGTTACTTTCTTTGTGTGTGTGTCTGTGTGTGTGTGTTTTTAGGTTTTTCCTGCAGCGGTTTGTCCCTGGGGCACGGACACTGACTGAAGCGGAAACCAAGAGCTTCATCTCGGCGGCCGACGACGACAGCGACGGCAAAATTGGAGCAGAGGGTCAGTTTATGATTTCTCACGCTGTTTCACGATGCAGACAGACACGGTTGGATTGAATCTTGCAGGGTGGAGAGGTCTGACAGCAAGAGAAATAAGAATATTGATTCTTGAAACAGAATACACGTGCATCCGTGAAAGTGTTTCCTCATTAAGTCATGCAAAGTCATGCAAAGGTAGACTAGTAACTCGGTTAACAGAGACCTGACCTCCAAATGCTGGATGTAAAGGATTTAGACAATCCATGACAGAGTATAGTCTGCTTTTGTTTTTATTTTTCAGTACCTGCTCCATCATTCTCATAGAGACCATGAATAAGGTTGTAATTCACCTGATTTTGTGATGTGGCAGATTCATGTTCAGGATTTCAAAGATGCTTTTCTTTTCTCCAGAATTCCAGACTATGGTCCTGTCCTGAGTTTTGCAGATGTAAGGAGCTACGGTCTTCAGGTTTTTGGTCATTTCCCTCACCTGTGGAGTCTCCTGATCTCGTCCTCCATTCGACTGGATTTAATTTGTTTTGCTACTCGATTAAAATAAAAGAAAGCTTCTAAAAGACCTTCTATCATTTTGAAGAAAGCAGCTTGGAACATGTCTTCTCACCATGTTTTTCTTGTCTGTGCACCTCTGACAGTGAATGGCATAAATAAATATGGAAACATACAATTGTGAATGGACTCTGTGTATTTCAAACTAACACGTCAGTAGTATCCATGAATGGCAGCAGTTTCATGTCTGTATTTCTGTCTGACTTTGAAGCCATTGTGCAATATTTAATTCTCAACCTTAAAAACAGCTGTTTTCTAATTAAGTATGTAGCGCATCTTAATGTACAAATACAAGCACGCAAGCAAAGTTGCACTGGTCACACAAATGAAAAAAAAAATACATTTACAGTCAAAAATGTTTGCTGACTAATGTAGCTCATGTATTATCCTCAGCAACTTAATATTGTTGGTTAAATAAACAGATATTAGGCGAGTCATTGGACAAAGGGATATTTTGTAATAAATAAATACATTTGCTCAAAATGTTCTCCTTGAATGAAAATAGCAGCTAAAACATCTGCATCTGTTAAGCAGGTTAAACACACACTGTCATCCAGTGCTAAGCACAAACTAAATATTACTGTTTGAGCGAGCTGTACCTTTGTGTAGTAGTATGCTTTTTCAGGAAAATGTGTGGGCCATTTAACATCCAGAATATCCAGTATCTATTGCACCGACGCTGTTCCAGTTAGGGTCTAGGAACCTTTATTTCGTTCGAAAGAGATTCTACCCGAGCAGTTGAACTTGTGACACCGCGCTGTCAAAAGCAGGAAGTTAAGAATGTAAAGTATAATGCGAGCGGCATATCTTCTCATTGATCTCATTTCCTCATTTTTTTGCTTTTATTCGCAAAAATTTTAACCACGAGCACATGAACGTATTGTGTTTATGCTCTGTAAGGTGAGTGTTAGCGTCGTCTTAGTCTTTTACCGTCATGGCTCACTGAGGTTGTTCTCCGGCTGGATCACTGCGAACGCGAGTCTGCTGCTAGCAGAGCGCAGCTAGCCAGCTAGCTAACCAAATTAATGTCGACTGGTTCCCGGCTGAGCAACAGTTAATGTTAAGTAGCTGCACTTAAGTCGTACACACAACACAAACGTTGCCCTGTGCGTTCAGTTCATTTTGTAGTAATTTAATAGCCGGAGTGCAAAGATATCTACGCTACCAGAGACTTCGCCGGCTAAAGGAGAGCAGGAACGTTTCTAATTTTACAGTAGCGCATATGTACACAGTGACAACCCGTTAAACAGTTAGCAAACAAGCGTACCTCCTATATGCAGAGGAGAAAAGTTTTCAGCACGCTGATCTAAGAGTAAATATACTTAACTTTTCCTCCAGGACATCTATCAGCTGTTTGCTAACTTTATGCAAGTTGAGATTTAAACCGTTCATTCACTAGTTGGAGAGGACACCACCTTACGAGGACAGTGACAGTAATACGTTTAATAAGTATTGGCTTTGTAATAAGGAGAGATGTCTAACCTCCAACTTTGACCCCTTGCACATCAGCTGTACTATGCGGGGCCTCTAGTTACAAGTTAATGATTGTTATTTCTGGATTTGTCACGCTGTGCTATGTGGTGTTTGTGTTCGTCCTGCAGGCACACGGCATGCTAACCAAACTGTCACTGGAGCAAAGGAAATCCACACACAATTTCCACTAATGCTGATGATTAGGTAAAGTCTACACAAGGCTGACTTTGGTGTGACCTGAATGAAATCTTGAAGCGCTTATCTGTGTGTGAGCTTTCTCTCTGTGTCTGTTGCAGTCCCAGGATGGCCTCAGGAATGCAAGAGAAACAGTACACACCATCTCTGCTCAATTTTTTCGTTTATAATCCTACATTTGGACCACGGGAGGGAGAGGTGAGCGTGTCTCCCCGAGTGAATCGTTTTCATGCACATGTCTTGCTCCGGAATCATTTGACTTTTTACCGTGTCAGTGATGCAACGTTTCTTTTGTTTGTTTTTAGGAAGAGAAGAAGATTTTGTTTTACCACCCCAGTGATGTTGAGAAGAATGAGAAGATCCGCAATGTGGGTCTTTGTGAAGCCATTGTACAGTTCACCAGGTACAAATCCGACCACATCAGTGGGGTGTATTTGTTAAGCCAAATAATGTCTATCACTAGTTAAATGTTTGTGTTTGAGAAGCTGCGTTAAAGCAAACCGAAAGTAAGGTGACATTTCTTTGAGTCTGAAGTGTAACAGAAAAGGGAAATGTTGCAATGAGAGGTCAAGCATTAATTGACACAAATTGAATGTTAGTGAAAACACAAAGTGAAGATCTTTCCTTAAGTGTGTCTCCTGTCTTCACGGCCACGTCTTCTTTGTTCCAGGACGTTCTGTCCAACAAAACCAGCTAAATCCCTGCACACGCAGAAGAACCGGCAGTTTTTCTTTGAGCCCGAGGACAATTTTTGGATAGTAATGGTAACTAACAGACTATTACGTAATCTTTCATCAGCATTTGCTTTGTTTGCCCAGACTTTTCAACTCCACTTGAAATGTATTTTCGCCTCACCTCTCTAATCCCTTTATGTTTGCTTTGTTTTTGTTTTTTCCACCAGGTTGTTCGAAACCCAATGGTTGAGAAACCAAACAAAGATGGTAAACCTCCCACGGTAGAATATCAGGAAGAGGAAATACTTGTGAGTACTGATGCATACCTAAAGATGTTTTGTTTTTTTTGTTTTTTTTGCAAATCATTCAGGCCTACAATTGGAAACCGTACAAAGATGACAAATCAAATGCTTAAACTGACAAATTAAATTGTTATGCTCATTTTGAACTTCATAAGGGGAATACTTTTCAAATTGGTGCAACAGGGAACGTCTTTTTCGCTGAAATAAGCAAGCCACATGCTGCATAAAATGGCTCAGTGTCTTGGTGCTAAACTTTCCTGCGATCTGGGCATGCCACCCAGAATAATTGGTCCTTTAACTGAAGAGTTCAAAAAAGAAGATGCAGTACAATGCTCCTATCCTATGGGTCATGATCAAATTCAGAATGATCATATATGTTTCTAAAGCATTTCTCGGTTTGATATGTTGCCTTTGTGCCATTTTTCTATTAAATATATTACTGCACTCTGATTCCATTTACATTAACACAGCATGCCAACTGTTTTTGGAAAATGGATTGTATAATAATATTGGCACATTGACTTATATACCTTCTTGCCTTTGTAGGATACTGTTTATGGTGCAGTGGTAAGGCAGTGCTACAGTATGTACAAGGTGAGTACTCGAATATGTTTTAGAATCTGTCCTGCTTTTCCTGTAGGTAAAGTGTTTTTTTTCTGCATATGTTTTACTGCATTAGGGCCATACATGAATAAAAATACCTCAGCTCTTTATAGTGATATGATGGCACTCATACAGTTCATTACACTACCACTTAATAATGCAAAAATCAGCTTGTAACAATGATTGTTTTCCTTTTTGCTGTAGCTCTTCAATGGCACTTTTGGTAGAGCAATGGAAGCTGGTGGAGTGGAGCTGCTCATTCAGAAGCTTGAAAAGTTCTTCTACCGGGTAAATAAAGTTCATGTTTGCTCATAAAAACACTGTTGCTAGGTGGATATGTTGACAGCATGAATCCTTTTAATTTCGTAATCCCGCACAGTTATTTAGACAAAGTCAGTCGAGCCTGACAGTCTGTGTTTTCACAAGGGCTGTCCTCCGCTCATGATGTTTGGACACAGCAACTGTATTTGTTTCTCACTGAAAGCTCATGTTACTCTTGGAAAGCCGTAAGATGTTTGCAGTCATGCCTGATTTCATGATTGTTTTCTGCCCGTGTTAGCTGTCCTCTTTTCACACGGCTGCCAGCTCACCAGAACAATACAGCTCTCTATAGAAACACTCACACAAATGTTTTAAATATTAATTTCTAATTAGGGAATACCCTTCTTAAGTTAACGTGGGCTTCCCTCCCCGGCATGTAACCTAAAGACAGAGTGAGAATGTGGTGTGCTTATCAGAGGTTGAATGTCAGTGCTTCTCTTCCCCTGGGTGATGCAAGAGTCTCCACAGAGCCTCAGTGAGCGTCTGATTCCACTTTCTGCATCGCACTGTAAGCCAGCACTTGAATGCAGGTAAACTAAACCCCTTTCTCCTTTGCTTCTCCTGTGTCTGTCTATGTTCACGGCGGGGTTTCCAGTATCTGCAGACTCTCCACTTGCAGTCCTGCGACCTGCTGGATGTATTTGGAGGCATCAGCTTCTTCCCACTGGACAAGATGACCTACCTGAAGATCCAGTCGTTTGTGAACAGAGTGGAGGAGAGCCTCAGTCTGATCAAATACACAGCCTTCCTGTACAACGACCAACTCATCTGGTACAGACTGAACACTCGTTCAAACTGTGTATGCTTGTCCCTGAAATCATGTCAAATTCGACAGCTCACGTAGCCATATGCACCACGACTCATATTTGCAAACATATACCAAGGGAAATCTCAGCGTTGTCATCAGCAAACACACAATGGCATGCTGGATAAACAGAGGTAGTTTTAACCTCTAATCCTCTTTGCGATTTATGCTCCCCGACATGTCACTTGCCTTTAATTGCGCTGTCAGCCGTCTGGCTCAGGGTGTAAGCACAAGAGATAACATGGGATGACATGATTGCCAATGAAACGACTAAAGAGCAGTGTGATCTTTTCAGTGTGAACTGTCAATAGACAAACAGTGAAGAGCTGTTTAATTACTGTCCAAATTAAGTGGCTGCATTGTGTGCTTTCATGCCCTGCTCTGGAGTATTCATTCACATCCGCTGTTGAGCAGTAATTAGCACCAGGAGACCATTTGTTATAACATGTAGTACACTGACAGTACGCTGACAAATACACAGCCAGACAGTTTTTTTTTCGTTTTTTTCTTTATTAGAGCACTGGTTGTTGTGAAGGTTATAGGGTGTAATTTTGTTATCATGACTCTGCCTGCAGGAGCGGACTGGAACAAGATGACATGAGGATCCTGTACAAGTATTTGACCACCTCGCTGTTCCCCAGACACTCTGAACCAGAGGTAGGTGGGGAAGATGAAATGAGTAGCTGAATGAATGAATAAGGGAGATTTATTGCTTGAAATAAACAGAGGGTGAATGGAGGAATGATCAAAGGAAATGTGAGGTCTGAATTAAAGAATGATTAAAGAGACAAGAGGTAAAATGTCCCATTTTCAGGCAGAGGCTAAACTGAGGGCAACATAGAGTGGCAGCCTTAAATAAGTGTGGATTTCATTTGAAGTTCTTTTAGTGGCCCCAGAATATAAATATATTGCTAGAAACAAGTGTAATAAATCCCTTTTAAAGAGTTCAGAGTTTCTTCCTTTTTTTTCTTTATTAATCAGTTGTCTTTTCTTGTCTTAGTTGGCTGGGAGGGACTCTCCTCTGAGGCCAGAAGTTGCAGGGAATCTGTTGCACTATGGGAGGTAAGCAGCTCACATTCTACAGAGGTTCAGTCGAAAAAACCTCGGTTTTTGTGTGCACATTAACGTCTAAGTATGGCTATAAACTGTTTGGATCTGGATATGGATCTGGACATTAGTGCCCATATCTGTGTGTCAGCAGCATGTCATTTTCGACAGTCTGGCCACTTCTCTGTTGAACAGGAGAGCGCAGTGGTGGAGGGAGCTAGAGTGCAAATGAAGAGCTGTTTTAGTGAGAACAAAGCAGCATATGACAAAAAGTCTTCCCAACTTCTCAACCCACGGAATTCAGACCATTAAAAGCTCATTTAGGGTACTGCGGGACATAGACACTGTAGCGTAGGCACGTAGCCGAGGCCAGCGCGCTCATCAGTTTGACTCGCTCTGTGAAAACACCTAAACACTAGCCGTCTTTTTTTTGCCAATCAGGTTAAGTTTTGTTTCTGCTTCCTGCTTCCGGCTTAAACTTTTGCCGAAATGTCGCTGACCCATGCAGACCCTGCGGAGACCCTAGCGTCGTAACTGACATGCACCTCCCCAGAAATGTATACGTATATATCTACACGCCGCGCCGACGCAGACCGCAAGACCTGTGATTGGTCCGCTTGGTTGTTGCGTGTTTCCGCTTTAGTGTTTTCGGCTGCTTCTCCATCTGAGTCGCCATTGTTGAAAGTGAGGGAGGAAGTAGAAACAAACTAGCGCTTGGGTGGTGTTTTTATTGAACGAGCCAGACTGACGAGTGCACAAGTATAAATGGCTCGCACCGGTGCAGGCTATGTGTGTAATTACGACGTCTAGGCCCCTCAGTACTTTAAAAGAGGCTTTAGTGTCGGCTTAGGTTTGCATGCTGCTTGAAATAACTAGCAGTGTGTGTGTGAAGGTGCAACTGCAATAGTCCTAGTTTAAATGCCTGTGCTCTATGTTGGGACAGGATTTCACAAAGGACACTAAGATTCTTTGTTAAGGCCAAATAGTTGCATTAAATATAGTTATAGAGGGATAAATATAGTCTCAGAGATGTGTGTAGGCAAAGGTACACAAGAGAGCACGTTTCACTGCGTTCCACGTGGTAGGAAGGCAGTGAAATGTGCTGGTATCTTTAAAATCCAACCTGTTAAAAAAGTAACTGTGAATTCTTTGTTCAGTTTGTGGTCTTATCCTCTGGATTAGTCATGAAAAAAATGAGGGGTTGAACATCTCCTGATCTATTCCAGAACTGAAACCTAAGAATGATCTCATTTATAAATATTTCAGTGATTGCTGATTAGGTCTGGTTCAGTCTGTCACACTTGTATCCCACAAGTTATTCTATTAAATGTCATGCTACCCAGAGGATGAAACATTTTTATAAACCACCGAGCCTTCCTCCAGTGAAGTCAGGCTGAAACATTCCTCCTTGAACATTACTCGGGTCCATTTCACGGCACTTTAAAAAATGATTAAAAAATCCTCCAGCATGTTGTTGAACTTCAGGGTGCCCTGAGGATGAGGGCTTATCCTTTCTCAAATTAGTTCTTAACAAGAACAGTAAAGTATAGCTGGGCATGAGGAGAATAATATTAGTTTTATAAATATTAGTTCATAAAATATTGGACATTGAGAAGATGAACTCTTCCAGTTTTGGAAACTCCATAAGCTTTCAGTATGTCTGTGAAGGTTCTCAGTCATCCAGGTCATGGTATATCCAAGAAAAGTTCAAAAAAGGCAACGTTCTTTATTTTCCACAAAACAGCTACATATTGCTGAAAGTATCCGAGATGCCAAGAGGATAAACGCTTCTTTTCAATCAACCTTTCATTCAACACTGAAAAAGTTACGGTTCTTTTCTTTTTTACAGCGTTGCAGGTCTGTAGGGACCAAGTTAATGTTTAGTGTAACTGTTTTGTTTCATTTAGAGTCACTTGGTCGCCAGGTTTCATTTTCATTATCATAAATATCAACCCACCTGCGCTACCGTCTGTTCTCTCAGGTTTTTGACAGGACCGACCAATCTTAAAGATCCAGAGGCCAAATTCCGATTTCCAAAAATATTTGTGAGTGCCAAGGACGGGTATGAGGAGCTGCATCTGATAGTTTATAAGGTACGGTTGATATGTTAAATATATATATAAATATGATCTCTTGATTCATTCATATGCATACAGGAGTTTTTGATTTCTATCAAAATAACGGGGCGGAGATGTTTTTCATTTTTAGGATGATTCTGATAATCTGAACTGGAGGATTTGACTTTTTGTTTATGAATAGTAGATTTAGGGTAAAATATTCCCACTGCTCTATTAAACGATATGGACTGGGATTACACAGTCAAATTTTAAAATGATGAAGTACATCCCACAATGCTTATCATCACGTTGATGTCATTTCTAATCCGCTTGACCTTGACTCTGCATTTAACCTGCACTGATCTCCCTCTTTTTCAGGCAATGAGCGCTGCAGCTTGTTTTATGATCAGCGGTAAGTGTATACCCGCCCACTTAAGTTATTGCAATTACAGTATTTCCTCAGGTAGAGACCCAGACTTTTATTTCAGTCTGGCTTGTATTACAGGCTACTTTACTTCTGAATCTTTCTATTTGACAAGTATTATTGTAATGTGTTGTCATATTTGAGGCCATTTTATTTATATAAAAATTTAGCATTTCCTGTAACTGTCATTTTAAAAGCCATGTCTCAATGGCTGACTTGACTGGCTGAAATGATTTGAATTGAATGCCTTATTTGAGGAAGTATAGTAACTTCCATTGCTCTTTTGTTGACTGAGTTCCTAAAATATGATTTATTTCCTCATATAAAGATAAAATATGTACATATTCCTCATCTCATGTCTGTTGTCTCCTGTCTCTTCCAGCCTCTGTGGAGCTCACAAGGGAGTTCTGTGAGCAGCTGGATGCCTTGGTGGGCCCTCAGCTTACTTTGCTGGCCTCTGACATATGTGAACAGTTCACCATTAACCGCAGGATATCAGGGTTAGTTGAGAAGCCATGTGAGGACGTGTTGCTATTGTTTTAGTCTCTGTTATATGCTGATGCTACTGATGCGACCTGTCATTGTGTCACAAATTTAGGGAACATGTCAGTAATCTCACAGAATGTATTGCAATTTACCCATTAAAAGTGCCAGTGCCAACAATTACATAACAATACAGTTAAGCGAACTTACTGTAAAACAAAAAGCAATTTAATTTATTAATATGCACAAGAAGTTTCATGCTGTAATCTAGCCCTGACATCAAAGTAAATATCCGTTTTATGTAGATTTCTACACCTGCAGCATTTACCATTAGGCTACTAACAAATTATACATCATTTCTGGGGTGAGCCTATTTGCTATGGTAACCTAGCAACCTGTGTGTTTGTTTGTGAACGCATGCTGTGCGTGAGGAAGAGTGAGAGAGATGAGGGCGCAGAGAATTTAGTAACGTCAATGATGCTGATAAGCTCAGGCCGGTCCCGTTCGCCTCGCGGCCACTCAATTTGTGATCCGCTGCGTAAATCCTTCGGCCGGCCCGGTCGTCCCGATTGCCACTCCGCCCCTTAAGCTAAACATCATATCTAGTCAAACCGCATCATGACATCGCTACATACAGTATGCGATTAAAATCAGCGAACATTAATGTATAGGTTTAGGTACGTTACCTTGTTTCAGCAACGCTTGGTGAAACAGCATGTGGATGTTTTCTGTTTAGATGCTGGATCATTTGAGCTTGTACTGCTGTGGTACGCCAGGTCTACT
>JASGAT010345254.1:0-24652 GCA_030220025.1 Chelon auratus | reverse complement strand
AATGAAACTTTAGTGCTGAGTTACAGGAATTAAGAAAAAAAGTTTCTTTTGTCTGATTTAAACTTACAGGTTGTCATTTTTAAGTGATGCATTGTTTTCTTTCAATCACAACCTTAAAGGAGCCAGAATACACTAATGTTTATCAGAGAGGAGCAAGACGCTTGCAGAGAAGGGCAGGGCTCTTACAATACAAGGTATGGCAGAGTCCAAATAAGGGTAGACTTAGATGTTATCTGTCTCACACCTTTGTAGAAGTAGTTCCATAAGGGCCTTGGTTTCTTTGTCCCATGCGTCCATTTTGATCTCCATTTGTCAGTTGTTGATGTTGCTTGGTAATCACATACTGTATTTCTTGCACGGACATCTCACACTAGCTTCATATCCATCTTTCCACTTGTGTGTAGAAACATAGCAAAGCAGACATTCCTAGAGACTTTACAGGACAACCTCATTGAGATGGACATTCTGGCATCGGCACGCCACGATGCCACGTACAACGACGGGTATGTTGCATGTTTGCTATCTGGCTCAGGCTACTCTCAGAATCTGCTTTGCCTATGAAAACAATGGATGCCTGCGCTGTTTTTCCATCAAACGTCCTCTGTTTTGAAACGCTGTCAATCATCAGTGTATGTCTCCTTGCAGTGTTACAATCCTTGTTGTATTTGTCCCTTCCCTGTTTAATACAACTAACAATTTGCATTAAGTCACATTGTTGGCTTGTATTCCTTTTGATTAATGTTAAATGTGACCGCTTTAGGAAACACAGTTGCCCGTATTATCTCCTGTTGCTGGAATAGGATATGTCAGAGATATTTATAAATAAGATATGGTCTCAGTGACTTTCCACATCATACATTGTAATATGACATTCAATCACGTTCATGTCACTGTCTCTCAAGAGCTTCTTGTAAACTTGTCAGTAAAAATGGCCTTGACAACAGTGCCGCTGCCACTGGCTCTCTGATGGGCTGATCACTTGGTAGCTATACACATGTTTCCTGAGATAGGCAGCCATGTTCTTCAAGGACGAATAAATCTGTTCAACTCGGTGCTTCAGCCTCATATAGCGGATCTCGCCTCTGGACAGCCTTGACACATGGTTACGGGAAATTACTCTTCTCACACTGGCATGAATACGTAAACAAGAGCCAGCTGCGGTCACTAGTCCTGTAAATTAGATTTAATATTGATTTATACTTCAGACTGTTCCAACCCAGTATGCTTTAGTATTCTCACTAATCTAGCAGAAGGATGACTGTGTTAACAGCGTTGAATGTGCTTGGAAACTGAATTACTTACCAGCGGAAGGGACTGCACTTGGATAGACCGTAACCTACACTCTTACAGTGATAGACATCCCCGAGAAATTTCTCTCAAGACTGACGGGGAAATGTGTTTTTCCTAGGCACTTCTTGTTCAAACCAGGTGGAACGTCGCCAATGTATTGCACAACTTCACCGGGATACCCTTTGACGTCCAGCACGGTGTACTCGCCTCCCCCGCGCCCTTTGCCTCGAAACACCTTCTCTCGACCTGCCTTCAGCCTGAAGAAGCCCTATAAGCACTGCAACTGGAAATGTGCTGCTCTCAGTGCCATCCTCATCTCAGTAACACTGCTGCTCCTGTTAGCCTACTTCATCGGTGAGTCACCTCTGACGCTCCTGTGCACACACCAGGATGGGCACTTCTACCGATCCGCCCCCATCCCCACCCCTCACTTAGACGCAGACACTAGATGAGTCCATGCTCTATTGTATTCCTTCTATCATCCATTTTAATAGTGTTGAATCTGTCCTCTGCACCTTATATGAGCGTAGTTACATAGGGACTCAGAGATTGACTCCTCGCCCACACAGCTCGTCCGAAGAAACATTATCATTCATAGATTGGGCTGGCTCAATCTGCAGATGGGCGATCCAGCGTCTTGCTCTTGTGAATAGGCTGGATGGGAAATAAATTAAAAAGACATCTGCCATCACACAAGAGAGGACTGCACATTTAGAATATTCATCTTATTTGATTTAAGATTCCCTGACGAGCTTTTCCAGGTCCCAGCTGGGTGAGGACTATCTGCTAAGTTATGCTATTAAATCAGTTCTGCTCATTTTGACGGCTGTCATCCTCTAAGGGATTGACATTCATATCTGGGCATAGAGTCTCCTGTTTACCAAAGCGTTTACACGGCACTTCACTGGTTAACGGCCATGAGAAGCATCACGATATGAAAAGTAAAAAGCGAAATTAACATTCGTGTAGGTGTCTTTTTTAAGTGAAAGCTGTGTGATGCGGTTCCTCCGTGCCGCTCAGAGACATACAGTACCAGTCAAAAGTTTGGACACACCGCCTCATTCAAACAGTTTTATATGTTTTTTTTTTTAGGGGTGGAAAAGTTAATCTAATTAATTAGAGGCTTTGTAATTAATTAATCTCTTTTAATCACTTTTTAATCTCATAACAATATTTGCCCTAAAAAGCAAATTTTTGAATTTAAATGGATTTTAGTGGACGACTGAATCAAATAATAGACACAGACGTGAATATTGTAAACTCAAGCTCTTTTAATGTCTGGGGGAAAAAAAAAACAGTAGAAAAAGAAAGAAAACATCCCTGGCCAAAACTGAACAATCCTGAAGTTAAAGTGCCATTTTAAGTACTTTAAGTACTTTTTCAGAACAGTATTGACTTTAAATGGTTAAAAAAAAAAAAAGGGCTGCCGACACGTCTTGTCTGTACTCAGACCGGGACAGCTAGTGCTAACTAACAGCTCCGGCGGTTTCTGTGCTCACTACAACATGCTTTGCATTTAGATGGTACTGTAGGGTTGAAGTGCTTCGGTGGTATGCAAACTCTTTCTTTTGCACAATTTGCACAAAACCTCGCTTTTATCAAGGCTTCCATCAGGTAGTTTTTTAAATAAAATTTGCCTTCCATCGGTCATAGCGACATACTTTCACCAGATTCCTCCATTTTGGTAGCTGTTAGCCGAGTTCTGTCATGTCCATCAGTGAATTGGTCTAACAGGAAATCGCGCACTGACAAAAGTTCTGCATTGTTCGGAATGTAAGCTGCTGTTAAATGCGTTTTTTTGTAATTAATTAATTGTAACACTTTAGTTTGATTACTGTCCACCTTGTGTGTAGATTAATACCAAAGACATCTATGAAGGAACACATTTACGTAGTAAACAAACCAGAATATATTTTATATTTTGCTTTGATGACAGCTTTGCACAGCTTTAGCACTCCATCACTCTCCCTCTTGGTCAGATTGTCCTTAAAACAACCACTGAATGAGAAGGTTTGTCCAAACTTTTGGCTGGTACTCTACTTAACTGTTATTTATTTATTTATTTTACAATACCGGCAATCATTGTTAATGCTGCTCAGTTCATCTTCAATCAATCAATCAGACTAGAAAAGTGCAACTGAAATTTCATAGGTTTACAGTAACCAACAATACAGTAGCAGCTGAGCTTCAGAATATTTTAGCTCCGATAGGAACTGGTTTGGGGGTGAGCATGGGATGAATAACACCAAAAGAGAGGCACCAAGCGATAACACGGTTAACATTTTAAAGAGTAACACGGTTCAAGTCATCGGGTCTCCAGCCTGCAGTGAGATGAGAGAAATGTCAAACAGGTAGTATGTCTGAGGTGTGGATTTGAGTATTATTGAACGTCTTTGTTGCCTTTGTCGAAGAGCTGGCAGCACCTTTTTGTCAAAAGTAATGAAAGTTCTGCCCAGCCCGTTGTTACAAAATCAAAAAAAGGAGTGAATACACACTTCTATTTAATATATTTTATCAAATAATACACATCTGATTGACTGTGAATGCCTGCTTAACATATAAATGGCTACAACGTAGAATTCAGCCCCACACATAAAAAGAAATAATTCAAATAGAGGGATGGTGAGAACGTTGTAGTTCATTTGCATGAAGTCAGTGGAAGAAAAGACAGATCCGTCTGCGTGGCCTTCATCAGGGAGATAAATTAATTCTTCATTGAGGACATTTGTTATAGATATGCAGTTGGCTGTAACAGTCTCAATAGCTATCGTCTCTGCTTCTCCTTGAGGCCAAACGAACTAAAATCTGATTATTCTTTTTTTTTTTGTCACCAGAGCCGTTTAAATGGTGTCATTAGATATTCAGAACAGTGCTGGTTTTAAAAATGAATCAACTTGTTGCTGCTGATGGCGATTATCTACATATCTAGCTAGTTGAAATGGGTAGCGGTGGATGGGAACAAGTTTCAGTTTGCTTTGTTTTCATCATCAGCAGTGTGATTTGGCTGAAGATGTAGAGATACAGTATGTGTCTTCTGCTTGGGACCTGGCCAAAAGCCAAAGAGCCCCATCAGCCTGATGGTGCATAATCAGACTATGTAATTATACCCTGTAAAACTCAGACCATATCCCGATGCACCACAAGTAAACATGTTGGAGACCAAACCTCACCCTAAGTTCGGAATTTCCAATCAAGAACGAGGGCCGTATTTAATTAAAGGCTGATGAGAAAATACATTTAATTTCAAGTGCAATTAATTATTGAGGCCTGTAATTGGGAACTCTGGGTGAGATGTCTAATGAACCCAATTATGCCTCATGACAGATGTTTTGACTTGCAGCACAGTTTTATTTTTTACACAGCTGCGTAAATCGGCACGTTTTGAAGTGCAGAAAGGTCGGGAGTTTAAGATGGCACTATTTTCTCGGTGGTCGCCTGCTCATTTGCACATTTGTTATATGTTCCTCATTTTAAGGTCATCAGTATCCTCCTGTGTTCACTTCCATTCACCCTGGGTATCTAGCCAAGGACAAAGAGGTTGGGCGCCAGAAAAATTTTCACACCATGATCAGCCAACCCAGAAAAAGGCTTCTTGGCTGCACAGATATTACCTGTTTGTCTTTCGGTGCTTCAGAATACCGCTTTGTCTGTTTTTACTATCCTAATGACAGATTAAATTCTAATTCAAAAAGCTGATGTTAAGATTAGCTTGCTTTTTTATAATTACAATACATAAACATGTGTATTAATTACATAAATATAAATGTATTTTTTATGCTTTCTCTCGCACTGATAACCAGTATTCACTGAAAACACTGTGTTTACATGTCATAATGCACAGCTGCTTCCCCAGCTAGGGCTGCTAGACAGCAGTGATATTTCAGCATACTGGTGCTTCTCTCAGAGCAACAGTTTGTCACACAAATGTGTCAACGGGACATCGTACTGCAGGGGATGCCAAACAATAGCTGCTTTAATGTTGCTGGGTATCATCCATTAAAACAATAAACATCCCAGTGTCATTCCAAATAATCAGTGAAAATGTGATAGTCACCTACAGCTGCCAAAAGCGCAGCAGTGAAACGCTGGCTATATATTAGTACAAGAATCTGATCCTAGGATCATGTTTACATACAATACATTCATTAACAAAATTGTGGAGTTCGCACGCTCAAGAAAGGCTTTTACTCACGCCAAACTCAGATAGTAGTAGATAATAGTTTTTGGACACTGTGCTGCAGTTTCCCCTACGGCGGCTCGATAAAGGTACATCTTGTCTCGTCGTTTCTACAGTTATCAAAGTCTTGGTGACAGGTTTGAAAACCCAGTGGAGGGTTTCATGTAAAATACTCGTTGGCATTGATCTCGAAACTAACTGAACTAATGCCAAGCTGTACAGGCAAATCAGAGCCAGTTGATTTCCAGCTGAGTCAGTTTGTTTCTTTTAAAATACCTACGTATTTTAAATCGCCCTGCGATTGACTGGCGACCTGTTCAGGGTGTGCCCCCGCCTCTCGCCCGATGACAGCTGGGATAGGCTCCAGCAGACCCTGCGACCCTTAACAGGAACAAGCGGGCACGGAAGATGAATGAATGAATGAATGTATTTTAAATCAGTGTTACAAGAGGATATTATAGTATGAAAAGGCTGAAAAAAAGACTAAAAAACACAAATTCAAGTCAGTTATATTAATGTTATTGTAACTTTTCTTGTTTTTGCAGAAATCCAGGAATCGTACTGATCGTAAAACTGATTTCTAGTGTGTGTGTTAATTTATTAATTCTTTACAGTTAATTTTCACCAGATTTATAATTGGCCTTAAATCTAAACTCTAAACCCAGACATTGCTTGTTGCTAAAGATATGGGGATACTGACTTCAGGTCCCTATGTTTAGTGTTTATTTTTTTACATTGAATGATGTCCTGCAAGAAAGAAGTGTGACTGTGACACTTATGCTTCAACCTAAAAACTGGAAAATGTAATTAAAATCATCCTCAGTGTGATGCATTGCAGAAAGGGGTGATTTACAAACAGACCACAGGAAGGTGAAAATGTAGTTACTGTTGGCAAGACGTGAACCACAAACGGCTTCCATATTTAACTCCTTTCATCAAGTTTTTCAAAAGGGGACTGGTTAGTCATACCAGTGAAACATGTTTCAGTCCAAGTATATATTATAGACTGTATTCTGTGCCGTCTTTTAGAAATAGTCTTTTTTAGACGCTCTCAGCATTTTATGATTTCGAACAGCAAGATAAGAAAAGGGGTCTTCTCATCATAGATTCCCTCGAACTGCGCTCCAGTCAGACAGGGCTGTGATCAGAGGACAGAAGTGGTTATTGCTGTGGCAGATGACCCACAGCAATAAGCTCTGACTTTCTCAGATTGGCTGAGAAGTATTCTACTATAGTACCTGTGTTCCCTAATTGGCACATGGCGTGACCCAACTTCCTGCCAAGAGATAAGTGAAAGGAGGGCACAACATGTGCTCAGGACAAAATGGGCAATGCTATAAAGTGCAGTACTCTTGACAGGTCAGTGGCATCACTGGAACACAGACACAGCTTGTCACTGCCAGTGGCCGTCTCATTAGAAGCACCTTGTTATTCCTACCAACCTGTCTTTATTTTGCAGCCAATTGCAGCAGCCGTCTGAGTGTCATTGCACAGCGTTAGCAAAGTTTGGAAGGCAAGCAAAACAAAATTAGGATGCTCTTCTCTGGCTCAGGTCCAATGCTCTGCATATCATAGATACCACGAAGGCGCTGAAGTAAATCTTTAAGGAAGGGGAGGGGGAGGCTCTTCAACCATTTTCCATTAGAGGCCTCTGGGATGGATGGGATGAAGAACGGGCCTCACAAAGACGTGATTACTAGGACACTTGGAACGACACCCTGCCTGGTGACTTTGCGGTCGTTCAGCCACATACACTGACTCTTTTTTTTTTCCATTTTGCCAGTCAATGTAGTGCTACAAATCAAAAGGAATGTCTTTCCGCAGCTTACAAAATGACAAACAAAGCCATCTGTCTTTCCTCTGGTTGCCTTCCACTGACACAGCCACTTCCACAAACACTGGACAGGCGCAGAACAGATGCTGGTATTGCGGCTGAACTTTCATCCTGTTAGGGAACGTTTGTGTCCTCTTATGCCTGATAAGCGCACAGTTGTTACCTATCTTTGATCCCACAGCCATGTAAATATTTCAGCAAACATTTGGTACTGTTTATCTGGTGTGCATCATGAAAATATGAAAGCATCCACTTCCACTTTGAAAAAAAAAAAAAATAAGAGAACTGCTTTGTTTGATCTGTCGCTGCCATGTTCTGTTGTTGGTTCACAGTCAGTTTGTAGTTAAAAGCCAAGCCCAGACTACCAAACCTCCTCAGGTTCTATGATTTTGAAGTGGAGAGATTTAATAAAATATCTATCGCTTAATGAGGAAAATCATTTGCTTTTTTGTTTTTCCTTTGAGGTTTTAGCTGTCGTTCTCAAAATCTGCAACTTGAGCTGAACATCTGTCTTCTTCTGTCTTTTTTATAAATAGTAAAATATAAATACCATCCTCCTCATTATGATTAGATTCATTATTTCGTTGTCTGGTGCCTCATTGAAGATGTCTCTCTTCTGCTTGGCATGGCAGATATGAGGCTGCAGGAAGTGTTGTGTGCACTTATATCAAGTGTTTGTGAATATTCTTAAAGCAAAAACTATATTTTGAGGACTTCAGTCATGGGCACTCTCTCAATACGTCCTCACTTACACCATCCCTCCCAACAAAAACACTGCAGGACTTTTTGTCCGACTGCAGTTTACCTAAATGAACCAAATTAAAATATGCAACAACTTTACCTTTAAACCAAAAAATAAATAAATAAAATGTGGGATAAAACTCTGTATGTATGTGTTATTGTGTTGCATTAGCAGTCGGATTTAAGTCGCACAAATGTCTTATTTCTTTCAGCGCATTCAGCAACCCAAGGTTTTATCTATTTTGTTCAAACTGTCACTGAAATGCTTTCGGTGACATGCGTAGTTTATGCTCTTTTGAAAGAAAAAAATGTAACAGCATTAGAGAAAGCAACTTTGCACTGCAGCGGTCGTACTCCCAGCTTTGGCCTAAAACGGTCAGATAAGTTCACTCTTTCTAATTGAATTGTGTGGTTATTTGCTTGAGGAGCTTAAGAGAACCAACAATAAAATAGCTATATTGAGTTACTGGGCCATTTCTGCTGACTGTTGACTTGCAGGTTGGCTTTTGCCTTGCTAAGCTCGCCTTGTCCATTCTCTTATTGGTGATCTGTCATGATCAGCCCCTCCTCCTCCCCTGTCCTCCGCTCTGCTGCCATTGTTCCAAAGGACATTTCTTTTGTCGACCTTGTAAAATATCCTTGTGCTTCATCTGGCGTGTTCATGTTGAAACACCCCTGGTGTCTCTGTGCTGATGTGTTTTTTTCCCCTTTGTCCCCAAGTTTTGCAGAGGAATGTAAACGTATTGGGGTCTGGAAAATCGCACCAGTCGATACCAATGCTGGTGTGGTGACACGGATGTTGTCCCATGGGGTCAGGGTAGCATTCATCTCGTGACTTACTGCTCAGCACTTTTGAGAAAATGCCATTAACCATTAAACCATCTATTGTTCCTTATTCACTTTAATTCCTTTCTTCCATCTCGCAGCTGTTACGTTCGGATAATTACAGACTCGACAACGTCTGATAGCTACGTTAGAGTGTTGGGGGTTGCATTTAATTTCATTACGTTATAATTTTCTGCTTAGGTAAAATGAATTTAAATTATTCATAAATCAAATCTGAGATGGTTTTCTGTTTCATATTTCAGCCATGCACCTTTTTGGATTAAACTGGCACCTGCAGCCCATGCAGAGACAGTTGTACCAGCTGTCAGAGGACAATACAAGTGGCCTACCTTTTCCTACAGACCTGAGCTTGCCGCCACTAGGCAACACAGGTTTGGAAATACCTGACCGCAAAGGAAAAGACGACAGTAAGTGCAATTTTTATGAGAATATTTTTAGCATGTACATACAGTATAATCTCATTCTTAAATAATACTTGGAGCTGCTCGTTTCTCTGTGTGATTTGTGTGACTCCCCTTGGTGCCCACATCAGAACAGAAGAAGCTGAAATGGGAGAGAAGTTTTTCAAATCTTAAAGTTTACAGATGACATTTCAGAGCCCATGATGCAAGTTTGTTGTTATTTTGTCATCCGGTTCCGCATTGTGCTCGCTCGTCTCCATGGTATGCAGCGAGATCTGCATTGTAATCCTGCGAAAGTTGTTGTAAGTGGGAAGTTTTATTTGTTCCTGGAGGGAGAAAATGGTACAGCTTAAGGGACTGAGTATCCAGGGGCTGGAGGGGGATTAGCCACTCTGTCCCCTTCAGAACGGATGTGATCCTTTCATCTCCTAGCTCGTGCTGCCTTTCCTGGCAGTCGAAGAAAGCATGTGCTCACCCCACGGTACCAACTGCTCAACTCAAAGAAAGTTTGCTCTGCTCCACTCTACTCTTGAACAAATGGGCCCAGATTTAGCCATGTGATTTGCCACCGGCAGACTACAATAGGCAATAGGTAGAAGCTGGGGTTATTACCATATAGATGAATCCAGGAGTTGTCTTTTTCATTTACCAGACATCAGAAAGTGTGTTTAGCTAACAACAAGCGTGACTACAGCACAGCCTGGCCTCTGCACAGCAGCCGCGGCTGATAGGAAATCAATGTCCATAGGTTTCTAAATAAGTTTCATTTGGCGGCGCTGTCACCAGAAACAATCCAGAGGAATCTAATGTTTTATCAAGGTGATGCAAATGTGTGCAGTGTTGAAATTCCCGTGTCGTCCTACGTATTCTGAGTCTTGTCTTTCCACCAGAGCATTTAGTTTTTTTAGCTTGCACAACAAAAACCATTTATTTGACCATGAGGGCCATTATCACTGGTCTCGGCTTATGATTTATTTAAACAGCCTGATGAGTACGCCATTAATGTGCTGCATAAATACACTCGCTCCCCCAACATGTGGAAAATGAGCCTGTGTGCTGTAGCATTATGTAAAGCCCCAATCTGGGAGACGGGGAGTGTGTCCTGTCTACTCTGAAATAACCGTTGCCACTGATGGACTTTTGAGGAGACTTCCATCTGGTGTGCCATGTGTAACCTAAAACCATGTCTGCTACCAAGTCCTGGGGGTAGTTTGTAAGGATGCCGGCTTTAGTAGACATTGCTGCTGAAATTAGCTCATCTACAAGGGCAAACAGATGTTGCCGTTACCTCGGAGTCCAATATGAGTTGTATTACAGAGCCATATGGACCATACCTGAACATGTAGTAGCCGTAGACATCCCTCTCTACTATATCCACAGTTTTATGTTTTATCACGTCATGCTAACACGGTCTGAACGCTGATGTATGTTTGTGATATGTCCTCCTCATATGTTTTAAAATCTATGTTTTTAGAAAATAATTTTATTTCTATTCAACAAAATGAGAATATTTGATCCCCAGTTTAATAGAAGGATGTCAGTGCTGCCTGATTAGTCCAAAATGGCATATTTCTTTGCCATTTCGGACTAATCAGCATAAAACAAGACTGGAATTTATTTGAGGACCACACTGATGTCCGGTCCGATATTTCTCTCTCCCTTTTCCTGGAATTGTGTCTGGAATTGCTGGCAGCGGCCAGAGGGATTCATTCATTATATTTATTCTCCGGCTGTCAGCAACGTGATTGAATATCTGTGATATGGTCAGACTATCATGCTTCAGCAGACTGACTCCCTCTGCCCTCCACATGCTGGATTAATGGTGTGATCTCTTTGACCGATTTACTTTGTGTGCAATGCAGGCAAATTGGACAGCTTGTTCCCAGATGACAGCTATATAGATATGGGAGAGATTGACGTGGGGCGCAAGGTCGCCCAGCAGATTCCTCCCGGTATCTTCTGGAGATCCCAGGTCTTCATTGATCATCCCATGTACCTGAAGTTTAATGTGTCCCTCAGCAAAGATGCCTTAGTGGGAATCTATGGAAGAAGAGGCCTTCCTCCATCACACACACAGGTGGGAAATACTAGTAGAGTAGATGTATTATATTCTGTTGTGCATATGAATAGAGAGTTTGAAATTTAAATGTTCTGGGTGCCTTGAGTTGACGTGTTTCATTGTGTTCTGTTGAAAATCATGTTATAGGATGTTACATTTTGTTTGCCAAAGACAATAGTAAATTATAAAATGCGATGTCGTGCGAAACAATTTACAATCCGGCCTGCTTAGTAAGAATCCAGATTCTTTTTCTATTCTCCCTCCGCCACAGTGGAATATAAATTGGGATATTGTTTAAAAAGAATCTATCTAACCATGTACAAGCGTGTCATGAATACAAACCAATTCATACATTTTTTCCCATTGTATTATGAATCACTTTCTTTGTTGCACAAAGGATTTATGGCAGATTTCTTTCAGGTTCAATACCATCAATGAATCACACACAGATATGGGGCTCAGGGGCCAAGAAAGAGAGATTTTTCTTTACACTAATTTTCCATCTATGTGTAGCATAGACTGAGATTTATCATGTTATTAATCACATCTGACTGCTTGCTTCACAGACTTTAGATTTCTGCTGCAAATGCAACTGGAGTCCAACAAATTGCTCATAGCGGGATTTGTGTTTGCACTAATGTCCAGCGCAATTTACTTTTCAGTCTAAAGATTAGGGTTGCCTCTTTCCTCTATTTTTACTTCAAAGAAAATAATCTAGACTGGAGTTTTCACGCTGCGACTGATTACACATGGAGTGGCAGATGAGTCAAGATTCCCTTCTTATGGAGATGAAAATGAAATGCCGTCTCATTGGTATTCATTGAGTTACCACTGATATGAAGCAAATCGCTGCAGATGTTATTTGGTAAACACTAAGTTTACATTTATTCCTACAGCTTCCATTTTTTGACTTTAATGGTCTTAAACAAGGCTTTTATATGAGATATGTGGACTATGAAATTATCAGAACCCGTCCAACCACGATGTTGCCGAGACTTAACTCGCGCTCTTCTAGAGAGATGAGTTATTCATGCAGACCAAATGATGCTCTGCTATAAAGAGGTCTGAAAGCACTCAAGTCTCATGTGTCACTCTAATGGCGTGTCTGCGGTCCATCCATCAGTCTTTCTCACTTTCGGTGTTTCTGTCTGCAGTTTGACTTTGTGGAGCTCTTGGATGGGCGGCGGCTCCTGGCCCAAGACATCCATGGTCTTGAGGGGCCTGTGGCTATGCAGCGGAGCCTCATGCCCATCACCGCACACGACACAGGCTTCATCCAGTACATGGACTCGGGCATCTGGCACTTGGCCATCTACAACGATGGAAAAGAAACTGAAACTGTCTCATTCCTCACCACTGCCATAGGTGAGTGCCCTGGGAATGACCTGCTGCTGGAACCTGTAATAGCAATCCATAATCCCTATAATACCAACCTGCAGCGCTCCACAGCAAACAGCCCAGACTTGGTGCATGAGCCAGAGATTCTGGTAGATTTCAATAGCCAAGGAAAGTGCAGGTTAATCAAGGTGAAGTTCAATATTACAAAAATCAGGACATCAGTGCTATCCTGCCATGCCCCTGAGTGTGGCATCGAGAGATGATAATATCCTCATTAGCCTGAGTGTCTTCCAAGCGAATCAGGGGTCCAGCTTCTGGGAACCATTTGCATACAATTCAAAGTATGATTGTACCCTCCTGCTAGTGCCATTTTTGATCACGGTTTGCTCCAATTTCCATCTACTTTCCATATATCAAACTAGGAAAGATATTTCTCTTCTTTGACTCCCAAGTTTGCGTGGCACCCGCCTGTGTTTCATTCATTGCATGCATTCTTTTTTTTTGTGGAGGTGACTTCGTTTTGTACCCTCCTCTTTGTTCTCCCTAAAGCGCCTTTGATTAGCACTGCTGTATCAAGCAAGGTGTGAGAGGGCCCGAGGTGTCGACTTTCACAGGGATGGCAGCTGGGAGCTGTTCTCACATGCTCTTTAATTAAAAGCTCCTGGGCCAGAGTCCATCTGTGACAGGGGCTGTGCCAGGCAGCAGATCGATGAGACGCTGTCCTCAACACCAAGTGGAGACAGGCAAGAGATGCACTATGCCCCCCTGCTGTGCCAACAACAGATGTAATTCAATACTTAATATATGATATGACACGAGAAGGTGGAGCCAGGGCAGCATGTTTACTTTTGCTTATTTCTTCTTCACTGGGTCTGCATGCAGCCCTCCTGTGGGTTGCATCAGAGAGAACACTACTAGATAAGGTATTCTGTGCAACAAATGGGGTGGGGCAGCGTTAGTCGGAGCAAGAATTCTGCCTCTGTTCATTTGTATTGAAGCTGATCTGCTCACAGGAGCTCTGAGGGAGGCAGAGGGGCCCTTTCTAAAATGGGTCACCGGTTAAGTGCCCTTCAGCAGAAATTGAATCCCACCAACTGCCTGAATTGTATTGAGCCGTGGAGGGATGGAGTTGACCTTCAAATGGAGCAGCCCAGGTATAGAAATATATGTGAACAATATCCAGAACAGGCGTACTGAGAAATAAAAGCAGCATTGTTTAACAGGCACTAACAGTGAAATTATTTTAGTGTCTCTGACAGGACTAGTAGGAAAAATGTCTTATTTTGCCATCGGTTCGCTACCACGTGGTCTCTGCATGTTTTAAATGAAAGAGTTTCTCGGTGCAAGTAGCCGTGCCATAATATATCTGGAGGGAAAGAGCACCCCTGTCTTTAATCTGGGTTTCTCCTCATTACTTGGCTGTGGCTCCATGGCAATGTGAAATGTGTCCTACTGAATGTTTTGTATCACAACTCTCCGGAGCATGAAGCCATTTGTCCCTGGTGCCTGGCGTCAGACATGCTCCAACTCAGACACGGCTTTCTATACATGGGAGCGAAGCAAAGGGAGGCAAAGGCCTAGCTGCGCCAATGTCTTACTTTATCCCGTCGCACTTTGTAGCAGAGGTTCTTTCTGTACACAACTACCCATCATTCAAGAGCATTCAGCATCCTCTGAGAGCATGGCAAGTCGCTGATTAAACCTGCCTACTGCACGCTACTCTGTCCTCACCGACTGGAGAGACTCACACAATAGTTAGCTCCCCTGATATGAAGGGTAATGAATTTCAATGAAGCTCTGCTTGAATCCATGATTTATGCGTTGGCCTATGTCGAGTGTGTGGCTAAGAGATATTCATGGCCTCCCTTCCCTGCTCTCAGAGGAATCACAGGCAATAGACGTGGGCAGTGTGTAGTCTGCTAAACTGCGTCAGCATTCAGAATGGGAACGCTGCAGTTCATGATTACTCAATTAGACATGTTTGATTGACTCTCTGCTGTCCGCGTTGTAATATCCACGATTGATAAAGATAAGATTGGAGGCACGCTAATGTAGAATAAGCTAAATACGTCAGTGGGCTTGCATCTGGATCTCTGACAGACTTTCTTTGTGGCCACAAAATTACAACCACACTTTTCCCCCATACACATGAGCTGCAAGACACACCAGGAAGCTCTCCAGCATGATTGTAATTCTCAGAAGGAATTTCTGTCTACGAGTGCGTGCACACTCCATATCTCATTTTCCTAACCGTCACCCACAGACCCACACACACTTCTGGTCTCCCTGGCTTTGGGCAAAAAAAAAAAAAAATAACCAGGCCTCCTACTATAGTTAGATGTTCTTGTTGGAAGCCATCAAAACCCCACCAAAGTGCTGATTGCCTCCACCACGCCAGAGGATAGTAGTCTCCCCCTGCTGCGTCCCTCCACTAACCCAACATGGCAAAGGGAAGCCTGCAGCACAGAAAACATCAGCAGCATTTCTCTGCTCACTGCCCACCCCTCTCCACTCTTCACTGTATCTCTGGTCTGCCAGTATCTCTTTCTCCCTCTCTTGCTTTGTCTTCTTTTTCCTCTGCCTTGCATTGCATCCTCAGTGATGATTGACTCTCCAGAGTAAAGGGAAGCTGAATCCATGGCTCACATTTCTAGCCCTTTGTGGAGCACAAGAGATTCTTTGTTCAGTAAGTTTTGCCTCAGAGTTTCTGCTGCCTGAAGGCAATGGCCAAGACTGAATATTTTTCAGCACCATTTCAGGCTTAATTCAGTGAGCATCACGTTTCAGGGCTCTCCGGCTGTCCTCTGAGACCACTGGTCAGTCTTCTTTCCAAGAAAAGCAAGTGTCAGAACTCTGCGTTATAGCAGAAACAATTATTTGACCAATTTATTTGATTTAGCTTGTGGGATCAATAGCGGAACTGACGGAGAGTGCTGCGCATGCTGTGCTGGTGGTTAACGTTACACAAAAATAGCCTCTCTTTGTTAGGAAACACGGATAGAATAATAAAGCTACACAATTAGTCTGAGAGCCCATACAATTTTAATGATATGTATTTCTTTACTGATGTGCTTAGAAAACAGGAAGAGACTTCTTTAAAAATTAATAAATAAAAGGTCAGTTAGTGCGTAGTATGCTTGAAACGTATGTGAGTGAAGAAAGGCAGGATTAAAGCACTGAAAACTATAATTTGTAAGTATCTATATGGGGGTTATCTTGAATGCCACAGCTGATTTGTGTTCATTGTGAAAAACATTTTGAGGATGCAACAAATTGGGGGAGTGACTGATACAGCTGATGTAATCAATTCTAATAGTTTATTTATAAATCAAATCTATCGGCGAGTGAAGCCGGACAGAGGAGCTGCGTTTTCAAACAGAGGTCGGTGCCGTGAGGAAGAGCTAGCTCCATCCGTACATCAGCAGTGTTTTTATAGTCTGCTTTTATGGGCACTCGGAAATGTTGCAAGGTGCAAGTTGTACAAGAGGGTTAGCCGGATAACCAGACACCGGAACGTCAGCTAGCAACCAGTTATCTGCTACCAAGCAATGCGCAACAAACAAATCCCTTTAAATGCTTCATTTGAGTCCAACGAGGTATACGAGACTGTTTGCTTTTCCCAGTGCACACACTTCTTTTTCCCTTTATTTAAATAATTGTGTTTTTCTGCAGAACTGTTGCAGTGGTAGACTGAACTGATCATATAATACTGTATTTTAATGGACTGCAGTTAGAGTATTGTGATGAATAGACAAAACACGATACAGAGTACTGTTCCTGGCTTGCTCTCTGCTTCTGCACATGCATGAAGCGAATCCGACCACAAAAAACAAATAAATATGATGCAGTAGCACTAGCCATGGCAATGAAGAAAATGCAGTTTCCAGTGTTCCTGACAATCGGACTGTTTTGTTGTGCCAAAAGCTTCAAATTATGTTTAGCAAATCAGGCAAGAGTGCCTCTTATAACATCCAGTGTATTTATAATTTCTAAGAATTTAATTGCTTTGTAACTTTTGGTAGGAGCCTAAATATCCAGAAGTTGTTTTGGTGAATTTTCCTATTTGGGTGAAACATTAGTAACACTCGAAAAAATGTTTTTCAGCGAAACAGACAGGACCGGAGCCTGTGTTTATCACCGTCATTAGCAAAGGGATAATAATCAACCCAAAGAAAATGAGTGGGAGGAAAATTGTTTTTCAAACCACATTACTCAGAAAATCTCCTGATTGCTCTCTTGCAGATTCTCTTGATGACTGTCCCAGTAACTGCTTTGGGAACGGTGACTGCGTCGCTGGAACATGCCACTGCTTTTTAGGATTCAAAGGACCTGACTGTGGGCGAGGTGAGTCACTTTCTCACTCATAATGCCTTTATTAATCTCCATCACTCAGATCCATTACATTTTAAGATCCAGACCAAATTATATTCACTGCATTTCCGGAGAAAAGCAATTCATCTCATATTGGCTTTTAATTTTACTTCAGGTCTTTTTCGGTAAAGGTGGTATGATGATGGTTTTTAGTGTCCATTTTCACCAAGTGGTTGTTCATCACATCACATCTTTACTATATGTACACCTGATTTGGGCTATACAAAGCCTAGTTAGTTGAGTATTGTATTTCGTACATAATCTGCGGAAGGCTTTAGATTATAGGAGTCATATCAGTCAAGATTATTATCATTTTTCACCACATTAAAATCACATAAAAGCACATTTAGGCAGTGTGCTAGAGCAATAATAGTTTGCTTTGGTTACGTGTTTGCACACACTTCACCGCCATCTGTTATCTACGTGATGATCAGCACAATACTTGACACTTTTATTCAGCTCTTTTATATATATATCTATATGTATAGATATATATATGAACTGGATATTTGTTGTTGCATTTCCTTAGAATTTAGATCACATCTTCACCGGTTGACAAAGTAATTGGTGCTAGCCATTGTTCACCGCGAAAGAAACCTTTTAACATTTCAGTCAGAAGCCGATTGTCAGATCGAGGCTTTAGCGCGCTATTCGTTGAAGCTGTGGTTGGAGGGCTCCATTCAAGTGGATGTATGCCGTCTGCTCTTTTCAAAGCTGCCTGTCCAGTGCTGTGCAGTGGGAATGGTCAATACCTTAAAGGCCGCTGCATGTGCCACAGCGGCTGGAAGGGCTCCGAGTGTGACGTTCCCACCAACCAGTGCATTGACGTCACGTGCAGCAGCCATGGGACCTGCATTGTGGGAACCTGTATCTGCAACCCTGGCTACAAAGGAGAAAACTGTGAAGAAGGTGATTGTTTTAATACGCCATGGTAATGTATCCTACCATAATAAAATGCTACTCGATATAGCTGTTTTAACCACCGTCGTAGCTCGTTATTGACATTTTAAAAGTATACTCATAATGGGAGTGGCCATTAAGTTGATATGACTTGCAGTCTGTCTAGTTGTAAAGAGAGGACAACCTCTATGAAGAGCGTTGTATCCATAACACTTCATAATATGCATCATAGGTGACTTTTCCTGTATAAATCCTGAATATAACACATTACGCTAATCAAAACAGTCTGCTTATTGTCTGAAATTCAGACACAAAGTCTGATGTTAATCTATGAGGAACTCCACATTCATCCGTTGCTGGATACGGCTTGACCAGATAAGATTGAAGGAGCCATTGTGTTTGTCAGCTCTTGAAGGCTCTCATTTCAAGATGAAAAATGGACCCTGGGAGTTTGATAAATGGGGGTTTGTGACATCCATAGGCCCCCATTCTATTTTAGGTGGAGCGTTAGCCATAAGGAGTGGAGGAGAATGTGGACTAGGGCCCTTTAACATTTTTACCTTTCTTCCGTGTGACCTTCAGCCACAATGATTAATTGCCAGGAGAGAGTTTCTTGTCAGTTACCCTCTGATCTTTGTGCCTTGTGCCCAAACCATCTGCTAAGAGGCAAGACATCCTGTTTGTCTTACTATAACAGCCTTTATGCGCATTTATGTCATGGTAAAGGGGAGCTGCCATGGCGTGGCCTACTGCTCTCAGTGGCTAGACATTGCTCCTGCTTGCCGCCCATTTGCCATCTGTGAATACCCTGCAGATATTGTCTGGTAGTAAGAATTGTGATTGCATGCTCCCAAAACTCCTGTTCCCTGCAATCATTTAACAACATGTCAAGGGAAGAGATGTTATAGAAACATGTATTAATTTGATAATTGCACACTAATTGAACTGATTCAGTGTAAACTGGTATAGTGTACAAAAAGATGCAGCAGATGGAAGCCAGCGCCAGTGTTATTTAGTCACAGTGATCTTCATATTGTCTTTAACAAGAGTTGAGCATGCTCTCTTGCTTAGCTGATGCCCCAGGCTTTCCCCTTACTGTTCTCTTACATCCTGTGTAGGTTTTTTCGTTTTGAACTCCTGCTGTATTTTGGAGAAACATGCTCCTTTTAAGGCACCTTCCTTCTTTGGGAGGAATATTTCACTATGACTTGAATGGAGAGTGCCAGCAGAAGCGTGGGTAGAACCTGTAGGTCTGTGCCATAAGACCCAGTGTGAAAACAGCCATTTAATTTGCTTCTTTGTAAATCATGTCGCCGCTTTTAGAAAATGTAGGCCTCCTTGCGTCATGTTCAGCGTGTTCCCTCTGTAACTTCATTGTGCATGTGCTTAGCCGTTGCGTCTGCAGCTGAGCCGCAGCCCTCTGCAGTTGCCGTTGTGCTCGGGCTCGAATAGAGATGCCAGGTTGCCACTGAAAGAGGCAAACAGCAGGTGACTGGTGTGTTTAACACTCTCTTTTTGGAACCCTTTTAGTGGACTGCCTGGATCCAACATGCTCAGGCCGCGGGGTTTGCGTCCAAGGAGAGTGCCACTGCTTTGTGGGGTGGGGCGGGCCAGGATGTGAAAGCCCCAGGGCCTCTTGCATGGACCAGTGCTCTGGACACGGAGCTTTCCTGGCAGACACCGGAACCTGCAGCTGCGATCCCAACTGGACGGGCCATGACTGCTCTACAGGTGAGTACTTCCCTTAGATGAGGGTAAACATTGGCAGGATGCATTTATTTAACCCAAGCCAGAACTGATTTAGCTCTGATTAGTAGAAGTAAGTCACATGACATTATTTTATTAGAGAATTTATTAAACAGGATTTAAGCCATTTTATGTTCTTATGGATGTGACTTCTCAGATATAGAGAACTGACAGTTATGTTGTAACTTGTTTAAGGCTAAGGCATTTAAGTTAAGCATTAACAAATCTATCATCTATCATTTCAACTCAGCTAAAATCCAGTGAATATCAAATATATAATAATCTATTGCGGTAGTGTAATCTCTCACACTTAAATGTTCCTAACGTCTATTAAATAGTCATCACAGTCGGTGCAGATTTTGTCAATATTCATAACTTTAATGCATCACAGCTGACAATGAACAGCAGCAACATGTAATAACCTCGACATCTCTATCTCTATCTTTATCTCGTATAATGCCTTTTCCTTGGCGTCAAAATTTATTTCATTGCTTGATTTGATTTATGTACCGTTGGTAATTACTGGGCTCGTCACAGAAGTAAAGATTTTCTTGAAAGAAAATGACTCACATCAAAGCATCTGTTATTCTTATCAATGATCAGTTGAAGGCTTGCGGCTAGCAATCGCATTCATATGATTTTGCTCTAATTCATTTTGCAAATAGTTGCTACATGGTTGTTGCTGGCAGCCAGGGAAAATTAAAAAAAAGCGGGAACAGCTTAGCGGTGATATTGTTAGAGGCGTGATCTAATGCGAGTTAATGCTCTTTCATGAGCTCTGCCTTTCTTCACAGTGGTGGAAGCTTCACCAGCCATTGATAGTTGTTTTATTTTCATTTATTTATTCTGCTCTGGAGGATTGTTCCCGTTCATTTACATTTTATCCATAGGGAATGTTCTCTCTCTTGGTAGTCAAGAGTAGGCTGAGGGTAAAATACATATTATAGCTAGAATATACCTTCTTAAGGCTCTGAGGATTTAAAAAAAAAAAAAAGATAGGTTCAGCTCTGACAGCAGCCTTCCTGCACACGTTTACCAAAGAATTATTTTACTGAAGAACGTCACTGAAGTCAGTGGTAGACTTTTAAAGAGCTGTCAAGTGTAGGTACATATCATCACTAACTTGGCAGATGCAAAAGTTACAGAAAAAGATTATTATTTATTTTTTTTATATACGGGAAGCTGAAGAATTTACAGTGTTCCACTGTATGTATAAACGCTCATACGAGGCTGCATTTGTGTTTTATGCTTCTGTGCCGACAGATTGAAGCTCCACAGAGCTCCGTTTGAGCATCCCTGTGATGAGTCGATAGCCGCGGCCGCTTTTGTAGCGGCTGATACAGTTGCTATCTTTTCAGCTGATTTCATTTAGACAACATAATTTGTATTCTCGCTAAGTATTTCTGAAATGAGAGTTTTAAAACAGCCTTCAGTCTGATCCATGAATCCCTTTGTATTCCAGGCAGACACAATGACCTATTAGGTAATCCCAAGGATTTGGAGGGAAATGGGCAGTTAGTCTGAGTTTGCTTCGCAGAGGAAAAAGCTCTGTAAATGATGATGAGTTGGCTCTTTATCCTCCTTTATCCTGTTCATTGTAGAGCTTTCTGTGGTCTAATACTACACTAAGCTTGGTGGTGGGGTAGTACAGCTAGCAGCCTATAACCTTGCAGACTGGGAGAAGGAAAAAGATGGAAAGCTTTCAATATATCTTTCTAGATTCTTTAATCCCCCCCCTACCCAATACTTTTAAGTCCCAAAACTCATTTTCTCATGTGGGTTCGGAACAGTACAACCTAGGTGTGCACAGTTGGTAGTAATGCTGTTACTCGCCATAAAACAACGCCTGAGGTTTTATGTCCTTTAATATGTGTGTTTTATGCCATTTTTGCTATTCTCCCACCCAGAGGAAAGTTTGTTTACACAGTCCTTTAGTGCAAATGGTAACAGCCATCATGGGAATGGGGGTATTTCTCACTGTGGACTCCTCTGGCCACGGATAATGAGGGTTTGCCTGCAGGCTGTAATTGCATCTTTATCACGTTAAAGGTTTCTCCTTTGTTCCAAGTGAACAGTTGTCTTGGAGTCAGTTAAGACTCTGTTTCCTCTGTCCAGTATGTGTCCTTATCACTCAGAAGAAAGAACTTCTTTTTTTACACGTAACGTGCTAATGAGATTACTCAGGATGTTCGTTATGATCATTAGCACCTTGTCCTCTAACTGTAATATTGTCTTCAGGTGATGAAGAAGGTGTAGTTCCTTAGTAAAAATGTTTTTTTTTAAGCAGACACCTGAATCTAAAATCTATGCTTAATACTATAGTTTCATGTGTAATAACTTTTGTTTGTATGTCTGTGTGTTTAAGGTTTTAGAGGGGTTCACTAATTCAAATGCTGCTAGCACACTTTACCTACAAATGAAAAGTCAGATATAAAATCAGCACTTTGTTTTGAGCTGTAATTAGCAGAGGAGCGTGATTAAAAGCTGGTAATGTCGTGTTATGGTTTGTGGCTGACAATACCACTCAAAATTAATTTGTAACAATGACAAAATAGGCCCTGTAAAGGCAGTAATTGACTTAATAAAAGATTTTACCTCCAGTTTGGTCCCCTGTGGTCATATTTGAATTGGCTTGGCTAATAAGCCAGGAATACACGGCTATTGTTCATCGTTGCCCGTACTGCTAAGCCCCTTTTATTACGGAATAGTTAATAAAGAGGTTAACATTTCAATGATATTCATAAGTAATCTGTCAGTGTTTAATTTCTTTGAGCTTTCGGCTTGTCATGCTGTCCCTTGAGTTCATGAGACGAGGGTTATGTCCCGGGCTCTATCACACCCTGTCAGGGAGGTCTTTCAGTGGCCACACAATAGCATCAGCCAAGCTTTACTGTGACTCTGTCTCTCAGCCTCCTTCATTCCATTAACGTACCTCTTTCTCAGGTAAACAGCACTTAGAGAGAATAAAAATAACAACCTATGTTTTGAATTACTTTGTGGAGCCTCGGCCCCTGCCTCTATCCTACACCAAAACACACGGTTAAGTAAAAAAAAACTGCTTGTACAAGAAAGAGAATAACATTTACAGTTTAGACCTGATATAGTTGCCATTTCTACGAGAAGTTCCAGCTGTGTATTTTTTTTTTCTTTTGTGGCACAAAGAGAAGAAGAAGAGAAGAGGCAATGAAAAGAATAAGTCTGCTAAGGCAGCCACAATCCTTGTCTTTCCTTGGTAATGGACTTATTAGATTTGTATTGTCAAAAAGGATAGCCCCTTATGAGGTGCAGGAATTTCTTTTCAGCTGCCATCAGACAAGGTAGTGGAGCGTGGCCGCTTTTCCTTGACAATAACTTCTGGATTTGTCTTTTTTTTTCACCCTTTTTCCCCTTGTCCCATCACCGCCTTGTCTTCCCTTTCCATCCCACTTCCACCCCCTCCTTCCTTTCTGTCTGTCTTCCCCNCTCCCACAGAGATTTGTGCAGCGGACTGTGGTGGCCATGGCATTTGTGTTTCGGGCACCTGCCGCTGCGACGACGGCTGGATGGGTACTGGGTGTGACCAGAGGGCGTGTCACCCACGCTGCAACGAACATGGCACTTGCAAGGATGGCAAATGTGAATGCAGTCCGGGTTGGAATGGAGAACACTGCACTATTGGTAGGATGGGAAGTGGTTTGGGTTTGGGTGGGTGGGGTGGCTCTGTGTGCGTACGTATGTGTGTTTAGGAAGGGGGTGGCAGGGCGGGGGGGTTGGGAGGCCAACAAAGGCATAGGTTGACATTCTGCCTGCGTCTGTATGAAGCCCTTGGTGTGAGGGGAAGGGTCCAGTTGGAGAAGAGAGGGAAAAGCATGCTTAATTGAATTTGTGCAACTCGGTAAAGCATGAACAGGTTTACTCAAGGATCTGAGGCTTGCCTTCATGCATTTTAATGTGGGAATGTGCTAAGGTGTCCTTTCATTTTACTCATCCTTTTCCTCATCTCTTTCTTCGCCCCTTTTCCATTTACTATGAATTTCAAATGCTGCCATGTGAGTCATTGTGAGCAGGTCAACCACAGCTTTTAGCTCTATGTTTATACTAACAACTGTGCTTCTGTGAACACTTGCAGAAGTTAAGATTTCAAGACCCCAACTAAATGTCAAGAGCTATCTTGAAAACCTTGGCTCATGTAGACCTTAGGTTTTGACTGGGTTTTCATTGCGTTGCTAGAGACTAAATTCATTAAGTGCTATATGTGTCGTAGTAGTTTCCACAATATTATTGCCTGCAGTGTTTCTTGGGCTTAAAAATATAGGAACAGGAACTGGTGACTTCAGTAACATATAAATACAATAATACCAAGCCAGGTTTTTTATTGTAAACAAGCAGTAGTTGACCTCTTTTTTTGTGTTGTCCACCGCCAGGCGTACGGCATGAAGAGATTTTTTTTCCGTTACGCTGATGGATGTTCTGAGGTTTGACAGTTTTATTGTTCAGGTGTAAATTGAGCTCATTAGGACGTAAGCGTTTTAATTCAGTTAGCTTCATGATATTTGATGTCAGCACTGTCAAACCTCCTCTAAACATCGGAGACACAACCCAGAGGACATGCCATGTGATGCCTGCTTTGCGAGACTGCAGCTTTAGCATCCTGTGTTTCTGTGTGTGCATCGGTTCTCTTCTCTTCTCTTCTCTTCTCTTCTCTTCTCTTCTCTTCTCTTCTCTTCTCTTCTGAATGCATCTGCTCAAGTAAGGCACTTTTTATGTTAATATATCGGTATTTTACTTGAGTATGCCTAGTGCATTTATTCTTATTACCCACTTTATATATATATAAAAAACAATATGTCTTATAGCTTAAACCACCCAACAGAATATACGTGTGAATACGTTCCACATCACAGCACACAGCATTGTGATAGTGCTGGTTTTATAGTATATATAGTCTAACAATACAGGTGAAGGCTCTA